>VDFB02006106.1:0-41023 GCA_007258455.2 Sequoia sempervirens | reverse complement strand
AATAATAACTTTTTGATTTTGTAAAGAGAAATCCTTCTTCAATTCAATCAAACTATTACAGTATGAAAGGTAATACATGCAATGTAAAAATCAACTACAAACTTTATTAAAAACCTGGTTATAAATTGCAACAAGGCGCACAATTGTAAGTCATTAGAATAACAAGAATACTCCAATCTCCCAGTCCAAGAACATGCCAAACACCTCAATGAAGCAAGGTGACCAAGCTGGAAGAAGAAAGAACCCAAAAACTAAGGTGTTTTCCTTTATTACTTCACACGCCTATCAGCAAGTACAGTACGGCCTGATAGCAGCAATTATGAAGGTACAGTTGGAGTAATTAAGGCTCTAACAATTGGAAATGTCCCTCAGTCAAATCACCTCTGATGTTTGGTGAATAATATCCTCTCAAACATTTCTTGAATCTATCACAATAAGCACAAATGTAACCTCTGAATGATGTCACCCTGTTGACAATCTTCAACTGGTATTGCACACTCTCAGTATACCCGATTCTGAAGAGGGAATGTTCTTCAAAACCTGATGATCTGCAGAAACCCTTGTTTCTCAAACCCCAATGCTCTTAGAGAGAAATAAAGACAAATTAGAATAATCATCATAATGAATTCGATTTTCCTTAGAGAAATATATATCTTCTCTTCATTAAGTCGACCCCCTTCCAAAAAAGAAATTAAATGAGCAATTAAAATATCATTAAATCACCATTTAATGACTTAGGCATATTAATTGAATAATGGCATCCCTTTTATTAAATGAGTATTACAATACTCATTTAATATTAATTTATCCCTTATTATAAAGTATTAATGATACTTTATAATTTGCCATTAAATAATTATATTTAATTATTTTTATTAAAGTGACTTTATATTATAAAGTCAAATCAATAAACTTTTAATAATGATCAAATGCCTTAATAATTATTGTTTGCTCATCAGATCATCAAACCGGGTCGAATCTGAGTTGACCAACTGAATCAAGTCCCCTGCCAAAAATAGCAACTCCTGCCTACATGACTTACTATAAATAATAAGTATCTATAAATCACTCTAAAAGTGTCTGCAAAGGCCCAAACCTGAATCAACTACTGGAGTGATGTTCCCAAACATTGGATAACTACCTCGAGTGATCCTCTAAACACATCTGCCAGCCTACAAGGATCTGAATGATAGGCTAACCTCTGAAATAACTATATTGCCTAGGAAGGGGACATTATAGTCTACCCTCCCTGAAATTGCTTGTCCTCAAGCAATCTCAGATCTGGATGCTATAAAATCTCCTCTGATTCCTAAGTAGCATCCTCAACTGGCAATTCTCTCCATTTGATCAAATACTCTCTAATAACCCGCCTTCGAAGATGTCTCTCTCTAACATCAAGGATGGCCTCAGGCACTCGTATCAACTTCCCCTCATTGTCAAGGGGTGGCAATACTAGAGAGGGAATCACATGCTGACCCAACACCTTCTTCAAGTGTGAAACCTGAAACACATTGTGAACCCTACTATCCACCGATAAGTCCAACTCATAAGCAACCTCGCCCACCCGTCTGATAACTCAGAATGGACCATAGTAACGAGGTTTCAACTTCTTTGCACCACTCTTCTGTAGAGTGGACTAACAGTACGGATGTAACATGAGATACACCATGCCACCCACTGCAAAAGAATGCTCAACCCTTTTTTGATCAGCATACTACTTCTGCTGATTTTGTGCTCACTAGATATTGTCTCAGAGAGACCTCAAAATGTCATGTTGATCCTACATCATATCACCTGCACTAGGCACTCTGTTGTCACTCAACACCACTGTAATGTCCAAATTGCTTCCTCTTGAGTTTCTTGATCCTATGTTAGACAACACTGAGGTTGATAGGGGACAGTATTCTATTCTAGTTGATCAGTTATGGGAGTTATAGGAGATAGTTGTGGTTAGCAGGAACATTGTCCGACACTATCCTTGGGATCCAGGTGGTGCGGTGTGTCCTTATTTGCAGAGATTGCTTGAGGACAAGCAATTTCAAGGAGGGCAGATGTAATGTCCCCATTTTAGCTGACATTGTTTGTTGAGGAGTGATCCTATCATTGTGACCCTCGTAGGCTGACAGTTTGATTAGAGGGTTATCCATGGTAGTTATCCTGAGTTTCGGGACATTACTCCACCAGTTGATTCAGGTTTGGGCCTTTGCAGGGACTCATAGAGTGATATTCAGGCACTTACTATTTATATTAAGTCAGGCCAACAAGGGTTACTATTTCTAGCAGGGCACCTGGTTCAATTGGCAAGTTTGATATCGACCTAGTTTGACAGTTCGTTGAGCAAACAAAGAATAATGGTGCATTTAATAATAATTAAATGATTATTATTATGAATTTATATTATAAAGTCACTTTAAGTGAAATATTAAAGTTATTAATTAATTAAATAGCTTATTATAAAGTATTTAATGACTTTATAATGAAGGGGGAAAATTATTTATTTAAATGAGTATTTATTACTTATTAAAGTGAAAGCCATTGTTTGATTAATTTGCCTAAGTCAAAAAAGGGCGAAATTATTATTATTAAATGCATTTAAGTTGTTTTTTTTAAGGGATCGAACTTCTAAGAGAGATTATATATTTTCTCAAGACAGAATAGAACTCATTATGATATGATTATTTAAATTTTGTCTTTTCTCTCTGAGAACAATTTGGAGTTGGAGAAACAAGGGTTTCTACAATCAGGTTTTGGAGAACGTCAACTCTTCAGAATTCAGCATACTGAGGTTGTGAAAGATCAGCTGAAGCTTGCTAACAGGGTAGCTTTGTTCAAAAGTTACATTTGTTCTTACAAAGGAAAATAAATAAGGGTTTGAGAAGAAATTATTCATCAAAGCAAAGGGAAATTTATATCTTCTTAGTTTAGTGTTCTGGAACTCTTCTTCTCAGTCATACGACTTTCTTGCTATTGTCATAGCCTTACCATTACAGTTGCAAGTCATCTTTTCCTTCCAAGGAAAATCGACCTACCTTTTTGCTTCTTTTGGTTTCCAGTGCTGGCGCCTTGCTCTTGGGGGTGATTTCATCCATTCAGTGTCAGGAGGAAACTTCATTCTAGCAGGTCGTACCCCTTTTATTATCTCATATTGGCGGTTGCAAGTTAATCAGGTTCCTTATGAAATATCATTGCTTTTTATATGTATGCCATTGGATTTACATTGTAATCTTTCAACAAATGAAATAAATCCATTCGCCATCCCTCTGGAAGTTATTTGCTGCATTATTGATCACCTTTTAATTTATTATGAATTTTATAGCATTTTATTTCAAAATCGAACCATTTTACTTTACTGCAAAAATCACACAAAAATCACAAAAAACAACAAAACGAACCAAAAATTGTATTATCGTCAAACGTCAGCTTTGAGAGACACCTGGTCTCTTACAATGGAATTCAGTACAAGAGACAATGTGAACATGAAGCTTCCATGCTCCATGAGGAATATCAGAATATGACGAATGAGTTTAAGAATGAAGTTTCTTTTGACTCCTACTTGAATTGTGTGTTGGTTTTGAAACCTAGAAAATTGGGTGTGGTTAATTACATTAGAAGAACAATGAAAGAAAAAGCAGAACATTTTATTGATGAAAGGATTGAGAAAGAAGCAGAAGTGCTTGTTTGTGGTTTGCAGCCCACAAATATGGAAGTGTGTGAAGATACTATTATATCAGCAGCTTCTACCTCACCAGTTGAGCTTGAGGTGACTATGGACTCATTGCAGAGCGCCCAGTTGGCCTGTCAGGAGTCATAGTCACGGTTGGACGTGCTTACCGTGGAGTTGAGTTTGACATAGTCTCCACTAGCTGCAGATACAGTATAGTTACATATAGTGGCAGTCGGTGAGGATCATATATCCATGGGCTGTTGAGAGGATGTGGTAACATCCATGCTAGATACAGAGGTAGTTGACTCAGTTGGGATGAGTACTTGGATTGAGAGCAGCAGAGGAGCACATGTTACATCAGGTTCTCCTATGGTCAGTACGGTGACAAATGATGTAGGTTTGATAGTTGATAGCTCTTGTGTGGCTATGGTGGATTCTCCTGAGAGTTGTGTTAGTACACGATGTTACTCCATCATCTTCACAAGGGACTCACAGAGCGTCATCTGGTTGGGAGTATGGCTCTCATGTAGATTTGTTTCCCTCTCTTGGAAGCAAATATGTTACTTCATCCCATGTAGCTGATTTTGGATGCCAGCTTGTTGTTTTTTAAAGTTAGAGGGATCAGCTGCTTGATTCAAGTGTTGTTAGTGATGAGCCATTGATAGAGGTTGGAGCATTTTACCATGACTACACAATGAGGAGTGCTCATCACTTTTCTTTTGATCCACACATGGAGGACTTGATGATGCATCGGTGTGGATTGGCTTCGAGACTATACCATCCTTTGTGGGAGGGGTATTCACCATCTTCAGTAGATGGAGTCAGTAGCTGCAAGCCCCTGAGTTCATCAATTGTGGGGAATTACTTGCAAAGTTAGCACATCCATGAGAGTCTAGCAGAGGATGGAGATAGTTGTTGTGATACAAATACTTTTTGATGTTCATATTCCCACAGTACAGATGGATGTGTGTACAGATTATATTGGGATCCAAGTGGCGATAGGATTGGTACTGTGTTTTGGATGGGTCCCAATGGATTGCTTCACCACTTATGGCATGGTGAAGTTGAGATTAGAGTAGCGCAGAGGAAGTCGAAGGGTATTAGGCATGGTAGACTTCCATTCTGGGTTTGGGATCCAAGGATATTTTGTGCAACTATGTTTATGTTGGTGCTACAGGAGTTGGTTAGGGATGTGTGGGACATTTCACAGTTCTTCTTTTGGGGCCTTCCGAGGACTAGAGTTTTTTTACAGTGGAGATTGCTTGGGGACAAGCAATTTCAGGGGGGGCAGACTATAATGTCCCCATTTTGCAAGCATTAGAGTTCGTAAGGATTAGCCTATCATTTGACCCTCGTAGGCTAACAATTATAGATAGAGGGTCTCATGTGGCAGTTACTCGATGATTAGAGACATTACTCTTCAGCTGGATTTAGGTTTTGGCCTTTGTACAGGTTATTTGACTCAAATTGGCACACTTACTATTTATAGTAAGTTACTATTTTGGGAGAGGTAGGGTTCCTATTAATAGAAAGACACCTGATCAGAGCATATTGGAAGTGTCGACCTTGATTGGGCCTTTGTAGCTATTTCTAGACTCAGTTTCACATACTTACTATTTATAGTAAGTCACTGTTCAGGGTTTCTATTTTTAGACGGGCATCCAATCACATGGAGAACAGGGAGAGTCAACTCCTGACTCAAACGGCTTAGCAATCAGACAAGTACATCAAGAGATATTAAAGTTTAAGTGACTTAAGTGATTTATTTAATATTTTAATATTATTATAAAGTTATAAAGTAACTTTATAATAATAAAGTCACTTTAATATAATAAAGTGCGTTAAGTGAATAATTTAATGTGGGAATAAATCTTTTATACCACATTGGCTAGGAAAGTGTTTGAGCTCTCCTAAGGAAAGAATAAAAAGAGAGGTAAGAGCTCATTCTCATCATCCAGATGATGAATATTATTTTGGTTAATTTTTTATTGTGGAGTCTAGGGCTTTCATAGTTTTCTTCTTTGATCATAGGAAATGAAAACTTCCTATTGATAGCATAACTGAAGGAGTGAAAGATCTCTTAAAGGGTTGCAATTGAGGAGAGGATAATTTCATCCTTTCATTTGTGCAAATTGGTGAAGTTTTTCACAAGGGTTTTGAGTATTATTACTTGCAGATCAGATTCAGTGTTGGTTGCTATAGTACACATGAATAGTGTCACGCTATAGTAGACGCTACAGTGTACGCTACAAGAGATGCTACAGTAAAAGGCATTTAGAGGAGTTTGCTACAAGGGTTTGAAGATTCATTTACTTGCATATTTGAAGAAAATTCAAGGGTTTATTTGGAGGAGAGAATTATAAAATTGTTGATGCATCTACAGCTGTAGATGTTCTTCATTTTTTACTTTATAGAAGCAAAAAATTCATGTCTGACATTAATTTCTGATTTCTGAAGATTAATTTCAGTCATATCAAGGACGCCATTAGAAGGCACAATTTTGCTTGCTAGGGCCTATTCCTCCATCGATTTCTCCTTCAGTTTAGGGCGCTCACTCCCAAGGGTCTTGTGGATCATTTTTTGTGCTTACTAAGGCCTAGAAACTTTGGTATTTATTTATTAAAATCATAAGTCATCAGAACAGGGGCGGTTGCTTCAAATTTTTTATTTGGGCTCTTGTGGTCTTCATCCTTCAAGGTATTGCTTGCCTCTTCCTTGGAAACTCAAGGCAACTTCATATACCAGGTTTTCATGTCAATTTCATAGTTGCATTGATTATTTTATGATGTTTTTGTAAATGTCATTTCATAATCAGACCTGACATTCATGAATGTAATGCCAAGATACATAATTCATTGTTGTATTTCTTGCTATTGCATTAGTTGCATTTAATCATTCATGTGATTAGCATACTGTTGTAGGGCAATGTTGAAGTCAGATTTGAGTATTGCATTTAGAATTTTCATTTGCAACTGTAGGTGATAGTTAACCAGCAATATCACAATTGAATTATTCTAATGAAAATTTCCAAGAGTCTTGGCTATCTCATGAGCTTTGTATTGAATCATTGTATTGTAATAAGGAGATACAATTTGTTGGTTGTTTATAGTTGTCAATAAGAATTACAATATCATTCTTACTTAGATTTTAGTTTTCATACCAATTGTTTGTTAAAATACCAGTTGGTTGTAGGTGCAAGTTTTTCACTTAGAAGTCATTGATATGCATTGTAGTTGATTAAGGAAAATCATACATGCTCTTAGGTGTTAATATATGCATAGTAGAGTTGTTTTTCAAGCATTGGAAGTATTCAATAATAATTTTCCAAAGAACATATCAGTCTGATCACATGAACCGGCAAGTAGGGAGGTTGCAAGTGAATTGTTTGAAAAAAATTCAAGGGAACAAAGAAGATTTTTTGAGTCAGCTTAGGCTAGGCTCATCACAAATACAATAGTTTGTTACTTTAAGCATGAATGAAGAAACACTTGTTGACTTTAAGGGAAGGTGTATTCATAAAAAAATTCTAAATAGTCTTTTTGTACACTTTTTACCGTGTGCATAATTGTGTCTAATTATTAGGGACAAATCTATGGCCTCAAACTTGTCTTATGCCCATAAACTTGACCTATTTGATTTATAGAGTATTCCTCTCTAGTTAATCTATTATCTATCAAGTTCTTTAGTTTTTTTTTATATCTATAGGGGCTAGTAGTATTGGTAAATTTACATTTTAAATTTGTACAACTTTAAGTCATGTGGTTCTTTTCCTTGTGAAAAATAAGCACTTTATTTATGTAAATGTTTCAAGTACATGTTTGTGTAATATTTGAAATAAATAAAACAAGGTGTTCCCACCTTTTAGTAGATTGACAACTTAGGGGACCCTATTTTGCTTAGTTCATTCAAGGAAACCCTAGAGATCTTAATCTAATGGTTCAATTGAGAGAAGCGGCTTGTTTGCTATAAGGTATCCTTGGGTGTGATTAAAGATAAAAGGGGGTTCACCACTAAGAAAAGGCTTAGAAAGAAGGAAATGTAAATGATATGCAAATCTAGTTATGTAACCTAGAATATGAAACTTCAAATTAGAATAATAAACTGAGAATGAATAGAGGTGCACCTAGAAAACTAAGGAAACACTAAACAAGGTTTGTAATCCCAAAATTTTGAATTTTAATGCACATTGGAACTCATATGCCAATTGGGTTGATTTAGTCCCAGTTTAGGGTTTCGGGCTAAATCCAAAATCTCCAACTGGTAAACTAGGATCTACAGAAAATGACTGAAAAGTGGTATACTAGGACTCATACGCCCAAGGTAGTGATTTAGTCCCAGTATCAGGGTTGATCTAAAACTATGATATCCTCTAGTGATCTCCTGTAGCTTCTCTCATGTCCGATCTCTGAGTCTGAAACTCTGAATTCTGACCTATAGGTGACTTTTTGTAATCTTGCAAGAAAGGTGACAACTTTGACAACTTTGCAACTTTAACAACTTTCTCCAATCTTGTATTTCAATGAATCTTCAACCCAATTTTGCAAACCACACATCAAAGAGAGGGAAAAAAAAAAAAATTAGTGGATAGGGGTTTGCCTTGGTCAAACCCTGTTTTGGTAATCAAACCTTGAACTAAAATCAAATAGAATGAAGGAATGATGAATGAACAATATATAATGGTGCAACTCACCAAACCCTTGGAAAAAAGGCTGAAATATTGTATGAATGGCTAGCATGAATGTATATTTTGACTCTTGATTGTATGTTATAAATCTTGACTTGAATGCTTGTTTGCATCATGAAACCCTACATCACAAATGTTAGCTCAAAAACAAACATGATGCATGATGACTTTGACCTGATGCTTGAATCTTGAATATAGCTTCAAAATGCTTGATAATCAACTCTTGAATGATCTTGAATGCTCTTGATCTCATAAACTTGCTATAATGCTTGAAGACTTGAATTGCTAAGAGAAAATATGTGAAATAACCTTGTATGTATACCTGTTTATGACAAATTTCCCAAAATTACAACACTACAAACTGACATCAAATCTAGGAGAATAAAATCCCGCCAAGAATTTGAATTTAAAATAGTTCCAAGCTAAGCGGGACTCATTCACTAGTTGGGGTGTATGAGTCCCAGTAGCCTAGGATTACAACACAAATTTCAAGAAATGTTAAGTTCTATGTCAAATTCAGGTTCAGGCCCTGAAACTTAGGTGGGACCCATACAACCAAGGTGGCATATGATTCCTAGATCACTAAATACGGGACACACAACCCAAAAAAATTAAATTATGATTGGTCATTTGATATGTGTCAAGATTATCCTTGGAAAGATGCATTAAATAAGGCTTGTGGATGCAAAATAGGACCAAATAAGGCATAAAGAAGCCCAGTTTTAGCAGGGAGTGCCCAAAAAAGTGTGAAAATGTAGAGGGATACATTTTTCTACACTACAATATTAAATTATTTTTATAACACTAATTGAAGTATATATGTATATGTGAATTGATTACTTCATATAATTAGATGATTAAATGTCCTTAAATATAAGGGTTGGGAAACATATCCCACAAAATTGTATTTAGTTGGTCCAATGTAGGAATGGTAAAGGTGGAAACTCAATAAACTTTATTTTTAAAGACATAAATTTGGGTAGGATGAGTTTGTGACCACAAACTATTTTGATAAATAAAAGGGGCTAAAAGTAAGAGGATAGCATGTGTATTGAAATAATTGTTTACATAGGAGTGATAAATAGGTGGATAGGGAAATTTATAATGGTGTGTAAACATAGGAAATGAGATAAATGTTATCTATATAAAATATGTAATGAGATAGGTAAATAATAAAGGGTGAGGGAACCTAGTTTGAACAATATTACACCATTTTTTTATATGCATCTATATCAATAAATTTCATTCAATAGACACAAAATTATTTAATGGGAAATAGCATAGGTATAAAAGAATTATCATTATAGTATGATACATACATACATATAAGATTGATTGCTTTTTAAAATAATAATAATTATTATTATATGTAAAATTTCATAGAAAATTTTAGAACGATGAAGACAAATAATAAAAGAGGATTATAAATCAATGTATACATTTAGTTTTGAAAGAGTGGTATAATGTACTTTATATAAGATAAATTTATAGTTACTGCAAAATATTAGCTTACATTAAAAGTTCATCAATTAAATAGTTACAAAACTATTATAGAATTCCCTTGGGGTATTCAATTTATAAACTAATGGCATAAAACATTAATTTATATTTTACTAATGAACAACCTTAATTTCACGTCTATTATCTCAAATTTATGTTTGTGATACCCCCTCTACATACACTAATATAACTAAAATACCTTTCTATTTTTATTAGGTGATCTATGTACATTCATTGTTAAATTTTTATATCCCTTTTTTAATTTTTACCCTATCAACCAAGAGCACTACCATTAAAACTAGTTTTCTTATCATCCCATATATTAAAGACACAAAAATTAGATGAGTTATGACAAATATGTCATCCTAAAAAAAATGATTTAAAATAATTTATACATCTCAACCCCCAAACCACTTGTCACACCAATTTGAATAGTTAACTATCCCTAATAATATATGTCTTAATTATTGTACACATATCAATCTAACTTATAATAAAATGGATTATTTAGAGATACCTACTAGTTTTTCTAGGTAAGGTTGTGGCATCACAAAAAATGTGTCAAATAACTAATTTTGGAAAATTTGAGTAGGATTGTATTGAGCCTAGATGACCTTGGTGTTGCTATTGTTTCCTTTTTCAACCATATTGGATGATTTGGGATTAAGTAGGAACCCTTGATATTATAAGGCTCATAAAATACAATACTATGTATTGTAGAAAAAAGATAGCTTCATGATCCTAACAAACCAATATAGTGAATGGTATTTTCTTTAATTGACCTATGTAAAGTAATTTATATAAGATTATAATTCTAATTATGAACACCCACCCACTTTTTTACATGCTTCCCAACCTTGAATACTTATTTTGGATATCGATAAGTTCATGTATTTTCATATTATATTTTATATCATGTTTGTGATCATGTAGGATAGATATCGGTACTACATGGTTAGATTAGTTGATTTTCATAATATTGTTGTGATGATTTGGCTAGTTGATTATTATGATTTTCTTATATTATTTATGTGATGGATTTATGTTTGCATATTTCTTTATTTTATGATTTGACTTTGAGTATGAATTTCAATCATGTTAGGGTGTTTATCTATTTAATGTAATTTTAATTTGGTAGTGATATTCTAGTTATGGATGTTTGAACAAGGTAAAATTTTGGAAAGAAATTTATTAAATGATTATGTAATAAATGGGATTAATTGTGATTATTTTTACTTGTTATTGGTGTTGCCACAATAATGTGTCCCACTTGTGGGATATCCTTATTTTTGGGTAAGTGTGAAAAGATGGGGGACCAAAAATTGGTTATGCTAATTTTTGGCTTCATACAAGATATAGCTCAAGTGATTATAAGATTCTTGAATTATGGCTTGGTAGTGACCAATCCTATTCTCTATCACTACCAATCCATAACAAGAACATGCTATAATGTGCTCATGTTTCCAAGAAGCAAAACTAGCTCTTTCATTCTCTTCCCATATTTCTCTACCTCATTATATATCTCACACTCTCCCTCTTCCTCAATCTATATACATAAATGTTAGTATATAATACTTGTATGTGAATAGGATTGACAAATAGGTGGTTAGGGTCAACGTATAAGGTTTTATGAACATGGAAAAGGGGAGTATTAGGCATATAAAAAACCTAAAATGAGGGAGATCGGTAACATAGGGAAATACAACCAAATTTTCATAATATTATGCCATTTATCAATATATTTATGTATCAGATCACTCCCCTCAAAATAGGCAAAAAACCAAATGGGAGATAACATGCCCATATTTAAATTTCACCCTAGGTAAATAAATGGCAACTATATATTGATAATTTTTAATAACTAAATGTAGGAAATATAAATATAAATAAAAAATCATTTAGCGTAATAACTAAAGAATGAAATAATTCTAATATGGATATAAATCTAACATGACTCTAATTTCAAAAGAGTAGCTGATAGATTCATAATTTGATTATGAATTAGATTATTTAGCCATGACTATGCACTATTGATTATAATTGTTAAGTAAAATCTATGAAATAAAAATTGTGTTATGCCCACCAACTTTAACTATATGATTTAAAGAGTATTCCCCTCTAGTGTACTCATGATCTATCAAGACTTCTTCAATTTAGCTTGATATTTGCAAGGGCTTGTAGTGTTGATAAATTCCTTTGTTAAGTTAGTGCACAAGTAAGTCATGAGGAATTTTTTCCTTGATCAATACCTTAAGAATAGATAAATTCATATACAAAACCCTTTAGTCATGCAATTTCTCCTATAATATTTAATCAATGTTAGATTCCTTTTAGAGCACCAATTGAAGTGTGTGCATGTGAATTGGTTACTTCTTATAGTTAGAAACATATTCAATGCCATATGGAAAATTCACCGCCAACAATTCACTGCGGGAAAATTCACCACCATGACAATTCACCACGCGAAAAATTAATTGCATGAATTTTTGGCAGTTAATTTTCCATGGCGATGAATTGCTAGTGGCAGTGAATTGTTGACGGTGAATTTTCCATAAGTGAATTGTTGGGGGGGTGAATTTTCCTAGAGCCATATTCAACAAGCCTATGTTTTGTTCACCCACTTGGTAGGAAGGATAAAGTTGGAATTGATTTAAATTTAAACTTAAAGAATTAAATTTGGGTTTGATGAATATTTGACAACTATTTTCAAGGTACAAAATTAGGTAGATCTTAGGTGATAGAATTTGCATGGAAACAAGTGCTTGCATAGGATTCATAAATATGTGAATAAGGAAAATTTATGAGGGTGTGTAAAGAAACAACATAAATAAATGTACACATCAATTTTTACAAGTGTGATTGAATTTTGTCTATAAGATAAATTTATATTTACTATAAAACATTTTTTTTTTTTGGTAAAGAGCATTGAGCCCATATATATTAAATATATATATAAAGATTTACAATGTTTGAGATATCCAAATTTGCTTGATTGGCTTTTGAATAGCCAAAAAAGCCACTAAAGCCCAACATTTCTAAGACAAAAAAAACTGATATGATGGCTCTGGACAACCAGAATATTCAAATACAACCAAACTATAGAACCAATAGACCCATACTATCAAAACACATAGCCAACCTTAAAGACATTTTAACCAAATCAAACATATGCAGCTCAAAAAAAGACCCCAACTATCATAAGCCTAATCGACCATATGAACAATAGTATGATTATCCTCAACCACCAAACTACACCATTCATCGAAATATTTATCAAGACCAATATCAGCATTTTGGTGCACTACTAGTATAGGGCGATTGAAGTACTATAAAAATTTATGCTACATTAAAAATTCATCAATTAAATGATTGCAATATAATAATAATTTAATATCTCCAATACCATCACAATGTAGAATTCTCATGGAGCATTAAATTTATAAACCAATGGAATAGCATACACATGTGTATGGTACTAATAAACAACCCTAATTTCATTTCTACCCCACAAATTTATGTTTGTGATAGCCCCTTTGCATACTTTAATATAACTAAAATACCTTTCTATTTTTACTAGGTATCTTATGTACCTTTTTTGCTACATTTTAAAATCCACTTATTATTTCTACCCTATAAGCTAATGACACTACCCATAAAAGTAGTTTGATTGTTATCCTATACACTAAAGCCTCACAAAAAAATAGATGAGCTATGACAAATATGTCATCTTACATAATGTTTTAATTCAAAATAATTTATACATCTCAACCCCAAAACCCTTGCCACACCAATTTTAATGGTGAATTCCACCTATTAATAGATTTCTTATTTATAGTATAAATATTAATCTAAATTATAATAGAATGGTTTGAGAGCTACCTATTTATTCTTCTAGTTAGGGTTGTGGTATTAATAAAATGTGTCTAATAACTAGCTTTAGGAAGCTTGGATAGGATTGTACTAAACCTATGTGACCTTAGTGTGATTGTTGTTTCCTTCGTTAACTACATTAGAGTTGGATTAAGAAGGAATACCTAGTCCATTATGAAGATCACACAATACAAGACTATGTGATGTAGAAAAAAGATAGCTTCATGACCCTAACAAGACCAACATAGTGAATGATATTTATTTTGATTAATCTATGTAAAGTGGTTTGTGTAGGATCTAGAATGCCACTTATGAACATTCCACCATCTTAAGTGTATACTCCGCAACACCCAATACCTACTCTATCACATTAACTAAATTATCATCTTTCCTCCTAATATTGAAATAACATGTTGGATAATATTTTAATTTTTTAAAACCCTAATATGCATGTGCATGATAAGATATTGTTTCAAAGTTGAATCCTCTAAGAGAATTCCTTGACTAAAATTGTCAAATTTTGTTGTAAAGTTTTGTAGTTCACTATATTTAATGTTATCTACCTTCTTGCAAATAAATAAATTCTCACCTAATCTTGTTATGGAGAGTTATTCCACACCATTTGAAGCTTGATTTAACTAAATAAATTATCTAATTTTATTGTGTAACATATTAAAATTATAAATTTTGATAGAGATATAATGAAACTTGACATATAAAGAGACTACGGATAAAACTAAAGTGAAGATGCATGAATATATACAAATAATATTAATCATAAATCTATGTTATGTAGTAAAATGACATAAATGTAACCTAGGACAAAGTGTAAAAATACCCACCTTCGAAATAAATTTTCACTATGAAATGAAAGCTAAATTCATAAGCATATTCTCAATTGGTGTATCAACTCTAAAGGGGCTTAGGTAGGCTTGGAGGAGACCGGCCAACAATTGCATGTGGTAGATCCTATTGGCATGCTCAAAACAAACCCCTTCTCAAAGATTTGAAATAGGAAGTCAAGCAAATAAAGGAGGGACTAGCAAGTATGAATGTAAAAATAGAGAAGGTGGAATTTGTAATGGCTCTCTTAATAACCTAAATAAGATTATTAAATTAATCATCACCACTAGTAACAATTACATCAATAAAATTCAACAATTCTAAGACAATATGGGGAAGAAGAGAGTTGCTTCATCAAGGGTGGTGATCAAAGGTTATCACAAGAGAACTATAAGTTGAGCTAAAAATGAAGACATAGATCCTATGGATGTCAATGTCTTGAACGATTGTCTATAAAGAATGAAGTAAGAGTGAGAAGTGACAGCCCTAAAAAACATGGTAGAACATTAGTTCTTCTCTTCCCTTCTATGATCTATTTGATGTTTTACAATCATTTTATCACCTTTTGATTATTCTTAATTCTCTATTATTATTTATTTTTATCACTAACCTTTAATAATTATATTTTTCTTTCTAATTACTTAATTATGCTAAAATTTAGACAACTCTTACCTAGTATAAGAAACTAAATCACAAATAAAATAAAAATATATTCTTATAAGAAATTAAAATGAAAAATAATATTTTTTATTATGTTATATTACCATAAAAGTTGAATGATTAAAGTTGAATGATTGAAGAAAATAAAAATAAACATAAATGTTTAATGATATTTTATTTTGAATGTTCTATGGTATATATTGAATACCTTTTATCCTCTAATATTTTTTTTTGAAATTATTTTATTTGAATTATTATATATTTATAGCTTTAGATAATATTAGTTTAAAATATTTTTTATTTTTTAAAATATATAATATTATATGTGAAATATTTTTGTAAGATTATTTAGATTAATTATATGGATAATTAATTTAGATAAAATAGTTTTGATTGATAAGGGGTTAATTTAGATAATAAAAAAATGTTGGGATTGGTAAGGAAATAATCTAGATAATAGAATTGGAAATTCTAATAAACATTTGAAAAAAAGTGGAGAGAGGGGTTTAGTTTAAAGATTGATGATAAAGAAATGATGTTGATGTTGTTCCACCATCTTAAAATTACATGTCTCAAAAGACATTAAAATTGGTATAGTTAGTACTTCAAGTTTGATCTCAATTGTTGAGGATTTGATTTGCCATACAAGATTCAACTGTTATATGGATTAAATCAATAGAACGTGCATATTACAAGTCTATTTGTTTTTACCTTCTTAACATACTAATTTGTCAATCTCATGTTTATAAACACTTTCAAGGAGTTTGCTGACTTGATTTAAGCGACTATGCTCTCTTAAATGAAATCTTTTAACATACTAACTTAACATTGATGAGTGATATTGAAGATGGTGACTTTATACAAGTAAAGAAAATAAAAATAAAACTACATACCAAACTTAAACATAAATACTTATCTCTTATCAATAAATTAAACACAAAAATATTTTACTTCAATTTTTGGCGGTTAATTCCATGGTCGTGAATTGCTGGTGGCGGTGAATTTTCCCGCAGTGAATTGTTGATGGTGGATTTTCCGTCGGTGAATTGCTGGTGGTGAATTTTCCTAGAACCCAATTATAAATATAAAACAATCTGGGAAACTTAGATATGATAGCCAAAAAATAGTGACAAGATAGAACAAAATCTATTGGTGATTACAATGACAGAACAATATAAGTATTGCGTCAATTGCAACAAGATATCAGCTCCAAATAGATAGGCTTAGCGTGGCATCAAAAACATTACACATTTGTTATTCGAGGTAAAATTAGGATGAGGCGAGCAACTTACGAAGCCACCAAAAAACACTGCAGCAGCTTGCTATTCTTCAATTCCGCAGCATTCCACTGAATTTTGCTGAGTTGATTTAAGTGATTTTGCTCCCCTAATTGAGACCTTTTGACACATTAAATTAACACCGATGAAATATTTCGAGCCAAATTTTTTTGTTTTTTTTAATTAACCATTTACAAAGCAATGCACCCGTTAAGGTTAGATGAGAAAACCAAAACGTGCAAGAAAGTAACTCTAACCAGAATGGCACCGATGATGGTGAGCATTGGTCAGAGGGTCTTCTATTCTAATTGCAGAAAGGAACTCAACGTCAAGTATGTGCTACCCAATCCAATGCGGAGTGAGGGGCGACCATATGACTGAGTGAATTACAAAGCAATGCTGGAAAGAAATAATGCTGAAAGAGGAAACTTCTCGACACCCAGAATGTGCTTGCTCATCCAGAATGGACAGTAGCGACCATAGGGCGGAGTTATCACTATTTTGCTCTAAAACTGAAAGCATGAAGAGTATTACAAATAATGACAAAACAATATTGAGAATACTGGTCAGTACTACTGCCAGTTTACATTTGACAATTATTCCCTGCAATGTCAAGATATCAACACTTTGCAAAGAATTCTTTCAATTATAAATCTACTACAAGCATTAAGTAAATCTTAATGCCAAAACCCAAATCATAAATGCAGATTTCTGTGTACTGTTCTTGACAGATCTGTACTTTAAACTCTTTGAAACAGCAGCATAAGAATTCACTAAATAGTTCGTAACTCCCTCGATGTTCACCCAAATGGCCTAATCTTATATGCAAACTGCTGATAATGAAGAGGCGCCTAAATCAAATGCAAGAAACAGCTTTGAAAAGCTAACAATTAATTTGCACGGAAATCAATGCAATCAGCAATGGTACGGCCTGCTGGAAAGTTCGACTTGTCTTTAAAAATTAAATACCACACATTAAAATCTGAGATTGGAGACAAATATTCGCCCTTCCTAGACACTACTATCAATGCAATACCCAGAACTAACTCTTTTGTATTTTTTGAGTTATGAATATAAATGTGGATCTGCTGTAGCTAAACTGCACTTTAGAAATACCTCTAATATGCTGAAATCAGATCTGACGAATTACAATGATGATTACAATGCACAAAACAAAGAACTCACAAATCTATCTTAAATCACCACTTGATGTTGTCTTGCAAACACGAAGTGATGCCCAATACTAGGAGGCCTTCATTCCTCGAAGCGATTCCAGAGCCAATCCGGCAGCATAACAGTATAGTCGTCCAAAGATGATGAAATGATGCACAAGACTCCTTTTTATAAGTTTCGTTTGACTTCACGAAACCCTAAAATCCAACTCAAGCTCAAACCCTAACTTTTCCTTCAATAAGGCGTCCTTTTCACCTTTAGCTCAATAATTATATTTTAATTAAAACATCACCTTGATAAATGCGCCCACATTAATTTCCTTTGACTTTGGAAAATTCACCAAATATTAAATATAACCTTAATGAAGGCGCCACCCTTTGAGTCCACCTTTTAAAACGACATTAAGTCATTCGACTAGGCCAAGGTGATAAAATAACATTTTAATTATAATGTTATTTTTAAGTGAAATGAGCTCGACTTCCCAGAACTGCATTCTGAAGCCCGAAACTGAATACGCCACTTGAGTCAACTGAAGGGGAAAGTCAACTGCCTGCTACCATCCTGTTTACTGCCAAAAATAGAATTTACTAAAAATAGTAAATTCCAGAAAATGCTCTGAATGCCGAGATGAACATACCCCTGCGAAGCCCTCTGAAAACCCAGAAGGAATCCGCCATTGAATCCACCATCTCTGAACAATGACCTCCTCAAAAATAGGAAACCCTAATTTATCTTCTGACTAGCCTTCGAGTTTCCAGAAAAAAAGGCCAACGGTCACAAGAACAATCAGGTTTGAGAAGGGGACATTACAATCCGCCCTTCCCAAAATTGCTTGTCCTCAAGCAATACCACCACAACTCCAGTAGTTTGAAGACTAATCCATACGCAACAAGTATGATCCCTGGTTCCCAAATGCGTCTCAGGAACAACCCACCATGCTTCCGCTGCGCCACTCTGATCACATCAATGAAAATATCATGCCAATGCTACACTGACTCCTCTTGTAACTCCAAAGTGTTACCATCTATGATTCTCAAACTGAAAGATCTTAAAGGAAGGAAATCAAAATCATGCAACATCTCATGTCCACGATCCCCCGAATTAATAGTATCAACCATACTACTGTCAATCACCATTCCAAGCAATAGGAGAGATAGACTATTCAAATCAAAATCGAACCCCTCCCCATACCTCCACATGGTAACAAACGGGACCATGACTGCAAGTGTGACCCCTAAAAATCTTCTTACCATGAAGGAAGCATTCCTTTGCAAGAGCTCAACAAACTCATACTCATGTCTCCGCATAAAGCTACCATGCCTCATCTGAATTATACTGGCACAACCATGAAGACTACAGAAAACAATCATAGTTCCAACCCCATGAATCTCCGAATGGTGAACCAAAGCATGTGAGCTACTGCTGTCATGAATCAATACTGAGAGTAAACTGTCAAAGTTTACATCATCAACCATCAAAAGATGAATTTGGAGAGTAGGAAAAGTGTGATGGAACAAATAATTGCTGCTGATCAAGGCTACGATCAGCGTAGTGCAATCAGATTCTTGAGTCCTACCCAAGGGAAAACAACAACACCACTCAAGATCCCGAACGTGAGCATGTGAGATGACCAACGAGTTGCAAGGTGACACCTCCAAGGTGGTTGGAAAACACACTAGATTCATCTCCATGAGAGAACTACCACCTCTTTGATCAAGAGTGATGAACCAACTCTCCTGAATGCGATAAACACAACATGTAAGGTGGCTGGTCTGCCTCAAACCAGCAAGCTCGAGTCTCAAAATCTGTCCATGTCTTAGCCGGAAAACACATACAAGAGCAACCAATCGTTCATTTCTCCAACCCATGCTCAAAATCTCTCTCCAATCCATTTGTTGTTGAACAAATGGAACCATCAAGAAGCTGCTAAAGAAAAGAACGACACCAAAAAGTCTGAAAATTTGATTCTTGTTCCTCCATAATTTCTTCTTTCCACAAACTGTATGCTCCATCAACCCATGTTGAGAATCCCAAGCTTGAATACCCAACTGAAAATAATCTCCAACACTCCTGCAAGGAAACATAGCACATCTCTGAGTGCTAGTCAAAATCAAGGGCATAGTTGCAAAACTGGCATTCCCTGTGATGAACCCTTGAAACCTATCCATAAAAACTTCAGGAACACTGAAGCATGAAACATAAGATGACTTCAAATTCAACTCCCCGAGCAGACTAGCATCCCTCACCCCAAGGAATGGATTGACAAGAGTGCAATCACCATATTTTGGTCCCTTTTCCAAAGTGAAGACTGTGTCCCCAATTCCTCTTAAGCATTCTTTACTACTCAACATGCGTGGCACATCGTCATGGCGTGATTTCAAGGCATCCTTAGATTGGAGTTCACGCTTGACCTCATGCTTGGTCACTTCACTACTTGACTCATTTTTCAAAACAAAGAGAGGATTGTCATAAGTTGCTTCAGCACCCACTTCAAAGAAGGGATTGTCGAAGACTTGGAAGCCATTCCTTACGTCTCGCTGCCCCAAATCTGCACATGCAACTTCTGACTCTCTTGAGATGCTTTCAAGATCAAACTCCTCTTGAAGATAGTCAAAATCTCCAATCACTTGATTGATTTTTTTAGCTCTTTGTGCATCCTCTTGCTCCTTGAAAAGTTTGAAATCTACAAACTGGTCTGCAACCTCTGTTAGATCCAACTGAGTTTCTTTCAACTTGTCCTTTGTGGATTTAAGCTCCAAAGTGAGCTCATCAACCATACTCTCCCTTTCTTCAAAAACAATGAAGGCCTTCTTTGCAGATTCAACGGCATGATCTCTATCTTCAATCAAGCCTATGTACTCAGACTTCAAGGTCTCCAATGAGTCTCTGATAAGTTGCAACTTGGGAAGAGCAACTTCATCCTTAACTCCACTTCGTCTCTCTTCAGACTGAGCCTTCCAATAGAGATCATCAACCAAATTGTGTGTGCGATCAAATAGGGATAGCATTTGTACTTCTTTTCCAAAAGATACCTTGCATTGATCTTCCCACTCATGAACATGCAGAGACGGTGAACTACTGATAGGCTGCAACTGAAAATCAGAACTTCGTTCCTTGCCTTTGCTGCCCTCTTTGCTACTCCAACATTCTTGTACTTCACCACCAACTAGCAGAGAATGCTCATCATCATAAAAAGCATCATACTCCACAAATTCTTCAACCCATTGCTTGCAACCAGCTTCGTGTATTGATAAATCTGATTGGTGTTTAATAACACTTTCAAACTCTCCATCTTCAAGAGCCATATGGGCTTCTAGCTCTTCTTCTTCATCACGGCCTCCTTGATCAAACATTAGACCAGTATCCAACCTGCTCAAGGAATCATGTTTGTCCGCTGTTCGGAAAGTTTCTGTAACCACAAATTCCTCTTTAGTGGCTGCAACCACTCCAAAGAGATCATTATGGAATTTTGTGGAACAATCTTCTTCTTCAAAGACAACTTCTCCTCCAAGGGCCACCTCATAGTCTACTGTGCAACCTGGTTCTTGTTCTTCATCAGGATCAAAGGGAAACTTATCCCACACAGGTTCTTTAACATAACTTGATGCCATCACACCCGGATCCCAAATGCTAGTGAGCTGATTAAGATGATCAACTGGAAAAAACTTATCATGCTCCCCTTGTAGTGATGACTCTTTGAATAAGTCAAGTCCTAATTCACTTAAGCTGAAATCATCAAAAAAGTTTTTCTCCAATGGCTCAGTTTGCTGATCAATCCCAAGACCAACAATGTCACCCCCGAAATGAAGTGAAGAATCTTCAATGTTTGGTGTTTGAAAAACTTCATCTTCATTATCTTCTATGGAACCCTCATGAGAGATTATGTTGCTGATTTCCTTATGTGGAACTTCTCGGGAAGTTGAGACAGCAACAAGAGCCAATCTATCCCTCACTAAATCTTCAACAAGAGGAGGTACAAACACATCGAAATCATTACCAACATCACCACTTTGGTAACGGTCATAAGCTGATTCAAAGACACCAATAGTATTTCCTTCAACTTGCTCTTCTTCACTTGCTATCACATGCAAGTCAAGGGGCGTATTATGAGGCTCTTCCACACACTCTTCAACTGTCACGTTTTCTCCTTCGAGCTCACGATCATTTTGATGTGATATGTGCACCTTGTTTGTGCCATCTTCAATGCTAGATGACTGATTTTTCTCTTCAACTTGCATATTTGTCGGCTGCAATCCACAAATAGGCACTTCATCTCCTTCCTTCTTTGATTCTTCGAACAAAGCTTGTTCTGCTTCCCTTTTTATCCTTTTCCTAATGTGGTCCACCATCTTCCACTTTTCGGGCTCCACTGACGCCACACACTTCAAATGGGAATCAAATGAAACATTGTACCTATAATCATCTGGCATGGTTTGATATTGCTCACGGAGTTTGACAGCCTCATCTTCACATTGTCTTTTAAACTGTCTGGCATATTCAATGAAGTCCCTTACGACATCACTAACCTTTCCTTCCTCCGATGCCATAGTTGAATCTGACTTCTCACGACCCATAGGCCTTAGAAAATGCAACATCTTTGAAACTTCTGAAAACTAATACTGAACTCAGCTCTGACCTCTGATGTAGAATCTGTTTTCTCTGTCAAGTGAACTCTGATGGGCACAGGATGGCAGGATCTTGGCTCTGATACCACTGAAATATTCCGAGCCAAATTTTTTGTTTTTTCAATTAACCATTTACAAAGCAGTGCACCCGTTAAGGTTAGATGAGAAAACCAAAACGTGCAAGAAAGCAACTCTAACCAGAATGGCACCGATGATGGTGAGCATTGGTCAGAGGGTCTTCTATTCTAATTGCAGAAAGGAACTCAACGTCAAGTATGTGCTACCCAATCCAATGCGGAGTGAGGGGCGACCATATGACGGAGTGAATTACAAAGCAATGCTGGAAAGAAATAATGCTGAAAGAGGAAACTTCTCGACACCCAGAATGTGCTTGCTCATCCAGAATGGACAGTAGCGACCATAGGGCGGAGTTATCACTATTTTGCTCTAAAACTGAAAGCATGAAGAGTATTACAAATAATGACAAAGCAATATTGAGAATACTGGTCAGTACTACTGCCAGTTTACATTTGACAATTATTGCCTGCAATGTCAAGATATCAACACTTTGCAAAGAATACTTTCAATTATAAATCTGCTACAAGCGTTAAGTAAATCTTAATGCCAAAACCCAAATCATAAATGTAGATTTTTGTGTACTGTTCTTGACAGATCTGTACTTTAAACTCTTTGAAACAGCAACATAAGAATTCACTAAATAGTTCGTAACTCCCTCGATGTTCACCCAAATGGCCTAATCTTATATGCAAACTGCTGATAATGAAGAGGCGCCTAAATCAAATGCAAGAAACAGCTTTGAAAAGCTAACAATTAATTTGCACGGAAATCAATGCAATCAGCAATGGTACGGCCTGCTGGAAAGTTCGACTTGTCTTTAAAAATTAAATACCACACATTAAAATCTGAGATTGGAGACAAATATTCGCCCTTCCTAGACACTACTATCAATGCAATACCCAGAACTAACTCTTTTGTATTTTTTGAGTTATGAATATAAACGTGGATCTGCTGTAGCTAAACTGCACTTTAGAAATACCTCTAATATGCTGAAATCAGATCTGACGAATTACAATGATGATTACAATGCACAAAAACAAAGAACTCACAAATCTATCTTAAATCACCACTTGATGTTGTCTTGCAAACACGAAGTGATGCCCAATACTAGGAGGCCTTCATTCCTCGAAGCGATTCCAGAGCCAATCCGGCAGCATAACAGTATAGTCGTCCAAAGATGATGAAATGATGCACAAGACTCCTTTTTATAAGTTCCGTTTGACTTCACGAAACCCTAAAATCCAACTCAAGCTCAAACCCTAACTTTTCCTTCAATAAGGCGTCCTTTTCACCTTTAGCTCAATAATCATATTTTAATTAAAACATCACCTTGATAAATGCGCCCACATTAATTTCCTTTGACTTTGGAAAATTCACCAAATATTAAATATAACCTTAATGAAGGCGCCACCCTTTGAGTCCACCTTTTAAAACGACATTAAGTCATTCGACTAGGCCAAGGTGATAAAATAACATTTTAATTATAATGTTATTTTTAAGTGAAATGAGCTCTACTTCCCAGAACTGCATTCTGAAGCTCGAAACTGAATACGCCACTTGAGTCAACTGAAGGGGAAAGTCAACTGCCTGCTACCATCCTGTTTACTGCCAAAAATAGAATTTACTAAAAATAGTAAATTCCAGAAAATGCTCTGAATGTCGAGATGAACATACCCCTGCGAAGCCCTCTGAAAACCCAGAAGGAATCCGCCATTGAATCCACCATCTCTGAACAATGACCTCCTCAAAAATAGGAAACCCTAATTTATCTTCCGACTAGCCTTCGGGTTTCCAGAAAAAAAGGCCAACGGTCACAAGAACAATCAGGTTTGAGAAGGGGACATTACAACCGATGAGTGATATTGAAGATGATAATGTGACCTACATACAAATGAAGAGTAAATAAAAATAAATAAGAATCCAACCACAAACCAAAAATAATATAAAAACATGTTATCTCAACTTTAATATATAAACATATTACTAACATAATTATATTGAATGCATCTACCTAAAAGCAAGAGAAATGTCACTTTAAAATACTTACATACTAATTTAATTTCAATAGATATATTTAATGATGATCTTGTAACGTTCCATACATTCTTACTTGTTATGAATGGTTCGCTAAACTTTGGAAGTACAAAATAACTAGGAATTTTTTTTTTAATTCTTTCCATATTCTCTTCTGACATGAATCATTAAAACAAATATTGATCAGCACAATCTTCTTCGAAAAATCTTTCATACAGAAATAATAAGAAATAAATAATAGATATTCTTAACATCATCTTCCATTCACTTATCACATCTATTAAAACATTAAATCAACAAATAATATCACAATAATTAAAACATACCCAACTACCATATCCTCTTTCATACCTATCATAAAATCCTCTCCATTCACCTCATTTAAGTAGTTATATTTCAGCTCCCATCATCATGAATATGGCCGAGCATACTCATGACTAAATTCCACCATATCCACTTATATTGCTTGCACTTGATCATTCGTTTATCCATGGTAAAGAAAAATAATAAATAGCAATAGATTTGATGGCCATAAAGGGATATAATTATAAAGACAAAACAGTCGGGAAACTTAAATACAATTAAAAAACAGTACCTTTCCATGCACAAACGTATTCAAAACAGAGATGTCAACTGTCTTGTGATCTGCTAAGAAACTTCACAGTAACCATAGCTGTATACAGTTGCATGCAACTACCCCAATAATAGCATAAAAATAAATGAAGTTAGCTCTAGACTTATTTGTAAGAATGTTTGGTTTATAAAGATTTGATGAAACAGACTGTTTTTTTCTGATTCAATGCAATAATTATCAGAAATAAAGCATTTATAGTTGCATGTGTGATGAAGTAGAGCTATTTACAGCACCGAATAAATGAAAGAAATAAATAGATGCCCATTGTACGATGTGAATACAGCACATGGTCTCTGCTTTTGGTTGATTATGATGAGCATTGAGTGACTTAAACTTATATCATTCAATGGAAAACTTGACGTGTATACCATGCAAGAATTTTCCATGCAGAAAAGAAATGTTTTTTTTATTAAAGCCTTTTTGCAGCCTGTCCATTCAATCTGCCTATGATTCCACATTCTGCATGCCTGATTACAAAAGCATTTCCAAATATAATGAAGAGGGATGGACAGCATCTGGAAGGAATCAACAAAGTCAAACAGCCAGCTGGATGTCCACGTGCTGATCCGAAACTCCCATTTGCAAAGAGGATGCTGGCAGAGGTCGTGACTGTACTTTAGCCAATTGAATTTGCTGGAGAGTACTTGAAGCCTTTTTGAGCCTGTGTGCAAGAAGAAAGCTAAACAGATAGACTGAAAAGCTGTCAAGGTGCATAGACATTCCATGGCTAATCATTAATTTCTTCATAAGCCCCTGATAAAACCTCTGTCAAAATAAACCTCTAGAATGGTCCTCTGTATCATGCTACCATGAATGCTGGTTGAGCTGGTGTCCTGCAGACTGGCATTAAAACATTTAATTTGCATTGTAGGTTGGCCAGTGTAACTTCAAGGTCCAGATTAGCTTGGAGAGTATGCTGAAGAGTGGTGAGATGGAGTGAGAAATCTGCATTGAGCATTAAGACTTCTATATGAAGTGGGAAAAAGGTTGGAGAATGAAGTCAAGTACTGAAGTCTCCAAATAAATTTAAGAATAATTTGTCTAAAGGTCTGAGAGATAATATTGTGATGTTGGGAAAATCCAAAAAACGCAGATCTCAAACTCCATTTGTGGGGAACAATAGCAGGGAAAGTGGAGGAGAGACAACACCAGAAGTTATGAGCACGAGAGCAAAACCAAAAAGTAATGTTGATACATCCATTAAGGGAGAAGAGCCGATGGTGGGTAGGGTAACTTTGAGCGAGGGGTCCACGTCATCAGCGTCTAAATTGGACATTTTTTTTGCCACGTCTCTTGACCGTCGAGCTGGCATCTCCCCATTTTTTTCTGGTGAAAATTGGGCACGTCTATCAATATTTTTGGACCATTTTTCAAAAACCACAAAAAAAGTCATGGACCGATAGTGGGTCACTAAGTCATGTAATATTGGTATGCTGATGTCGCATTACATGATTGGTCAATTTGTGTATTTTTTGAATTAAAGTGATTTGCAATTGGATATTAAGTGTAAATTTATTGGCACTTTTATTGCCCAAAAGCGGGCCCCAAGCTGTCCAAAACTGGCCCCAGACTATCTAAAACTATACCCACGATAGGTTCTATACCCATGATTGGCTCCTCTCCCTTAAAGCCTTCCATACCATTGTTTCTTATCATTCATTTTCTTCTCTATTAGGAAGTGTATTATATATTTTACATGTTTAATGCTCTTTATTTGTTAGTACACCATTTTATCTAACAACGATGAGGTTCGAGAGACTTAATATGATTCAAAAAATAAAACTAATATTGGAAAATATGTTCCATGAATTCATTTTGCATTTTGTTCGCACTTTGATAGTTTCCTTTAAGGCGAAAACCATGTTTCTCCACCAAGCAAAGGAATGGGAATTTTGTATGAAATCTCTTTGCATCCAACAAAATGTATTATTTTATTTTTTCTAAAAATAGTAATTTTATATCTATTCATATTACAATAAACTTTTTATTGATGAAAATTAGTTTTGAATTATTTTATTGGATAATGTTTTAAAATAAATACAAACAATATGTATGTGTTTAACCATATCTAAGTATTTTTAGTATTTTTCTTATAATAATATGCAATCACTATATATTGTGTATACACCTAAAAGTGACACATCATCAATTACCGAATAATCCAACCATTTCCTTTATAATTGATTGAGTAAATCCCAATTTATTCAATTAATAATTTGATTTTCATCCCCTTATTAATTAAATAATATTTTATATTATTTATTTAATAAAATCACTATTCACCTAATCATTTTTCTAGCCTAAAATCAATTAATCATCCTTCTAATGTACACCTTAAATAAATAAATATAAATATTTCTTTCCTAAGTCTCATATCCCCTTTTCAAGAATTAAATGAATATAGCTATTTATTTAATTTCATTTTTCATCCACATTTTATTAGTAGGTTAAAATTAATTAACCCACTAATCCCTCACTTGCACACACTAACCTTAGTCAAACCCCTCAAATCATGCACAATCCCAAAATATGTATAGAGGCATGAAATTTGTGCACAAAGGATAGTTACTTTGTACATGTGGCATGATCTTGGTACCATGTCACATGGTTCAAAAGACTTTCCCATCACCAGGTAAGGTACTCCCAAGTACCCTTTTCATTCTCACCATCTACTCCTCCCAAAGGAATCCTCCACCATAGATTCTTGAATTTGATCTTAGACTCCTCCCCTTCCACCAACCAAATGAGGACACTTTTCCTCCTCTCATCTCTCCATGGATATCAACCAATTTGAGCCCTTGATATTTACTTTTGGTCCTAGCCATCAAACCTTATAGTAATTTTTTTATAAATGGGATCCATCCTAACCTATTTTAATCTTGACCCTATGTAATGTTATGTTGGTGGTGAAGGAACTCTCGTACCATCAAATCCATAATCCTTATGCATGACCACCATATCTCAATGCAACAAAGATTTGTTTTTTAGACTACAGGAATCAAGTAGCACCCCCTATGAACTACAATATGCCTAGTAAACATTTTTCACTTGATCAATGACACTAGTGTGACACACCCTCTGATACCATGGGAATGAGGGGAGATTGGATCTCATGACCTCTTGCCTATAACAGGATGCTTTAGCCAATCGATCCAAGGCCCCCACCCTTAGTGCAACAAAGATTGGTACTAGCAATCTAGTTGTACTTTTTTCATCAATGTTTGCTATCTCATTGCTTTATCTTAAGTATTTCTTTTATTTTTTTAGTAGGATAGATTATATTTTTTTATCATGTTATTGTATACTCAAAATTCTATGTACATAGATTGAAATGCATGTTGTGGACTATAACTACCATGAGTCTCTCCCTTATCCTAGACTCTATACTTCGTTTTCATCTTTCTTGTCTATAGATCAAAAATATATTTATAAAATAAAAAACCTCATACATTTTGAACTTCATAAACTTGTCTCATCCAAATTTCAATATACAATTAGAATTAATTTTCTTGCAATCTCTTCTAACCATTTATCATTACCAACACCAAATCTATTTATTTCACCAAATATGGACCTATGAACACAATACAATCCCACACAATAATGATAGCTCTAAGATGTATTGTTGGTGAACCATCTAACACATTACAATACCATAAATGGTTCGAGTGTTGGAATTTGAAGTGTAGCTCATTGATAGGATGTACTCAATAATTTACATATGTTTTTTAAATATTTAATAGAGCATATTAGTATGTGCTAATTTTACATTTATTGAAATCTCAAATTTTGTGTATATGGTTGGTGTATGTGTGTTATATGAGAAACATATGCATGAGTGCAAAATAAAGTGATTAAATTTCTATGCTATAATGTATGTTCAAGTGAAATTTTGGTTAGAACATATTATCTCTAAATACAAAATATATTTTATTATATTTTATTAAACATGATGTTCATAGGGTTTAATTAGATGACATCAACTCCTAGCAAATTGATTATTTTTATTTCTGCAAAGTTGGGAAATGCAAGATTATATGTTTTCATCCTTTTTTCTCTATACAATAATATCATTTGATAAAATAGTATTTAATATGGTGCTTAATTATAATTTCTATAATCTCTTTTCTTTTAAATGTCTTTCATTTTGTACCAAGTCTTAAATAGTGAATCAATATATATGACATCCTCACAAAATTCCTTTAAATAAATATAGAATTTCCATCATGTTAATCAGGCCTATAAAGTTAAAGGCCAAAACACAAAGAGATCTTGTTAAATATTTATGTTCATTTCTAGTTTATCCAAGTAAATAATTTTAATAACCTAAATAGACATTATATAAGTGTAATATAATATTACAACAAAACCCTTCCTTAAGTACAACTAAGGTAATAAATAAATTGATCTTACAAGAACAAGTCATATTAGGTACCTATGTACAATATGAAATAAAGTTAAAGTACAAATAGAGTACCCCCAAAAGAAGAGAAAGAGAACACATATAGGAAAAATATCTATCTCAAAAAGAGGATGTGATAAATGAATGAACCTAGAAGCTACTCGTGTATATGAATTTTGATGGTAATTATACTAAAACTAATCAATAGGATCAAGTACCATACAAAGTTTATGAATATTGACTATAATGAATAGTTCTCAATGTGAGATGTAAACCAATGTTAATTATATGGAATATTTGATCATATTTGCCATATATTAATGCCTCTCAATTTGATATGTGAATTGATGTGAATTAGGATATGCCAAGTCACAAGAACAATGTGGGAGAAAGAGAATAAGAGGACCCAAAATTTAGTCAAGATGCAACTCATTTTCATCAATAGATGGAGACCTCATAATTCATGTGTCATGTGACTATATTATTTATCCCATAATATCTACTTATATATAGAAACACTAGAAGCCTAAGGATTAAACCCTTAATGAAACTTTTATTTTAGTTTGTTATTACAAAATTTCAATCTATTAGCCCCCCACAGACAAGTATATGTGTGATGGAACTTTATATTTTTAGTATGTTTATATTAATACCCCTAAAAAACTTCAATAAATACATTCTCCTACTAAACATTGATTGTAACACTTGACCATTCAATCTACTTAAAATTTATAATTACTAAATTACTGAAGTGGTCTTGATCTTAGTATATCAAATACGACAATTAAAGACCATATTATTAAAAGTATAAATTTAAGAATGAATATAAATAACTAGATTACATCACTGAGAAATACACATAAAATTATACATAATTATAAAAAATATTGTACCTAAAAATATTGTTATATGAGCTCAAATGAATTCTCAAAATTTATTTAAACAAAACTAGACCTATGAGAATCTATACTTTCTAAAATAAAATAAAAAAAACCAAACATTAGATTGCACTACTATGAAGCTACTAGAATCATATATTATTTCAAAATAAATCATATCAAAAACTACCTGTGTATGATGACTAGAATTACATGGCCTTCCAAAATTAGCCACCCAAACTATTAAGAGGATTATTTTCTATTGAATAGTGGTAAGGTGGTGGCACTAACTAATTAGGAAACCAAGTGGTTATCTAGTTATGCAACAACCATCCATGGGATGACTACCACTTGGTCAATAAGATAGAAAAGATACAATGATAATATTATATCCTAGATGGGTTGACTACCACTTGGTCAATAAGATAGAAAAGATATAGTGATAATAGTATATCCTAGGTGACATGTTGAGTGGAGGAGCCATTACATATTGGTGGCCACTAGAATTTTATTGAGGGAGGTGGCTAGTATGTTTGAACATATTTGTAGGTGGATGCAAGGGATCAAAAACCTAATGGTATACCTCTTGCTCAACATATCATGTACACCTCCATTTAATACTATATACATAAAAATCCCATTGTTCTTTTTTATTGTAATATATTTTAAATAAAATAAATTTAAAACTTTAAAATATAATTTGTTTTTAAAAAACTTGTATACTTATATAATACTACATAAAGAGGTCATGCAACATGTTCGGGAAAAAATCTACCAAGAGTGGCATGGTGTGATGGTTAAGTTTTGTTTTTATTCTTGTCATCATGATTCAAACCTCATTGCAGTGTAATTGTTGATAATTTATATTGGGAATGAGGTCCCCCATTCGCGACCTCACCAGTTCATAGATCTGAGTCAAAAGTGTTTACCCCTCTTAATAAAAAGAAAACATGCTTGAGAAAAAAATCCTTTTTAAATTACTCCTACTTAAAGAAATTTAATATCAATCCATAAATTTTTGGCTATTTTGAACACAACAGTTCTTAGTGATTTATGTGTCAAATTCATCCAACAACCAAGTTACCTATAAAAATAAAATCAAACCATAAAGATAAATCTACACTAGATTGACTTTTTGGTGTCTAATGGAGGTGAAACATGAAGTACTCTCCTAGTTAATTTGACTCTTTTGAATTCAATAGAATAAATAATTTATTCTCTAGAGACCTCTTATAATAAGATATGAAAAACACTCAATTTTCAAGAATATGAAACCTTGGTAAAAGAAGATAAAATAATAGTCTTGGTGAAATTAATGGACACTTAAACTACTTTTCTCTATACCATGTTAGATTTAATAAATATTGTGTAATATTAAATCTTTGTAATGTTAAAATAGCAAGATGGCACTAATTCAATATGCTTACAATATGAGAATGAAAACATTCCAAAATTCCTATTCACTTGATAAGAAAATAAAGGAAATATACTATAATATATAGTGTTTAAGCATACACAAGTCTATATGGAAAGTGCCCTAGAAGGGGGAACTAAACAATCTGTCTAAAATAACATGTACATACATAGAGGTTCCAAGAGAATGTGCCCTAATGAAGGAGATGTGTCACCTAACTACTTTCAATTAAGGAGATGAATGAGGTATATGTTGCAAAGAACCCCATTAATCAAGATATTTGACATGCGTTATTATTTCTCAATTTACACAAATAAATTTTAGTAATTACCTAAGTAAACATAATTGAAGGTGTAATATAATATTACACCAACATCCCCACTTTAGTGCAACTAAGCTATTTAAAATATAGGTCCTTAAAATAAAAATCCATATTACGTACCCATGTATGATCTTAAAGAACCCCAAAGTATAAACATAGTGTACCCCCACAAAAGAATAGAACGAGGAAACCCAAAGGAAAGAATTATATTCTAAAGAGAGTAATAAATGAATGCATCTCTAGAATATCTTCATGTACCATTATGTTTATGTTAAACCATGAATAAATTGATCAATGGCATCAAATACCATGTATGAATCAGGAACATTGACTATAATGAATGGATCTCTCAATTTGATATGTGAACCAACACTAATTAGATTCAAGATTGTGGAAAAAAAATAGATAAATGGATCTCAATTTGACATGTGAACTAATGTGAATCGAGATGTGTCCACTGATAAACACAATGTGGTGGAGAGAGAACATGAGGATCTAAAATATTTGATGACACTCAAAGTGAGCTTTAATTAGTAGATAAAGTTGGAATTATATTGGATTTCATGTGACTACACTATTCATCCCATAATATGTGTTGTTTTGTAGAAGCATTGAAAGCCCCTAGATTAAGCTACAAAGGATTAAACTTTTTTTGTTGTTCTTATTATAAAATGTCAATGTATTCACCTCCCAAAGACAAGTATATGTATTAAGACACTTGATAAATCAATTATGTTTTCATTAACACATCAAAATAAATTAATAAAGATATCCATCTAAAAAGGTGAATGTGTCACTTTATCATTTAGTGTAGTTACAATTGCAAATTGTCAAATTAGTGTATTGGTCTTTATCTTAGTGTATTCTTAATGTCAAACTAGAATACGCGGCTAAATTTATAATTATGAGATTAAATAGAAATTGTTTTGAGTATATTATGAGAAGTACACAAAATTATGCGCCTTTCAAAAAAATACACCTAAAAATATTTTCTTACATGAGCTTAAATGTGTTGTTCCTTTGCACACATGACCCTTTTTTTTATTTTTGCAAAATGGGGACCCCATTTTTTGGCTTTGAGTATTGTGGTCTTTCCCTTCCCTTCCCTTTTTCTTCTTTCCTTTTCCTTTGGTTTTTTCTTTCTCTGTTTTTTTTTGGAGGTCAAGCATTGGGCTTCCCAGGAAGGGTATACCTTCCTTGTCGAGCCTGACCCCCAACTTCTCCTTACCATGTAGCGCCCCACTAAATTTTGTCTTTTCCTTAGTGTGATTAAAACTTGAGCTCCTTGTCAAGATTTAGGTATCATAGTTTCTGCTTACCAATTTCACAAAAGAAACTAAGATAAAGTATAGTAAAGTTTCAAACCCCAAACTCTGAAAGGTCTTTTGGACTTTGCATGTCAAGAATATTGCTTAAGAAAAGAACATTGTCAAGAATGTATCAGGTATTAAGGATCTCCAACACCCGATCCCCATAACCATGACAAAGTAATCTTTTCCTTAGTAAAATGAATGGTTTTAGAAAACATGCTCTTAAAGGATTTTTACAAGATCAACTAAGTTGCAAAATAATGATCTTTGGGCTTCAGGGATTTGTCTTACCACATGCTAAACTCTTAAAGAATAAATGATAGATGGTAGACCCGACTCCCAACTCCTAATAGCCTTAAAGCTTTTGGACTTTGCAAGTCAGAAGTACCGATTACACAATATCGATAACAACAAGGAAAGGGAGTAAAGGGGATTCCCAATCCCTGATACCTGATCAAATACAAATTCCTTCAAGGGAGAGATCACTGACAAGTAAAGGATACATGATAGTACCCTCGATTATACTAGTAAAAACTTAGCCAAAAATGTCTTCATTTGCATCATCTTTCAAACATCGGGTATCACCGATACCTCTTACCCATTGCTTATAGAGGTGCAAAGGGTAAGCATTATCCTCAACTCCTGACGACTAGGAACAATTGCTTTCTTTTAAGTATTATAAAGAATGGATGTATCTTTTATGTTCAAACACTAAGGTTTAAAATATAAAGTGAGGTTGATTAACAGTCAAAAAATTGGTGGCAAGGAGCAAATCGAAAAGTCGAACTCTGATCCCCATTACCTGATCAAGCAACAAAACATATCCTTAAAAATAATTTATTAATAAACAAAGGGTAAAGGATATCTCTGGTATCTAATACCCAAGAATCTTTGAAACTTAGCAAAGTAAATTCATTTCATAGGTATCTGATACATCGAAGATTCCTGATCCCTGATACCCAAAGCTTTTTAATAATGAAAGGATGAAAGCTTAAGTGTATATACAGATGGTAAAGGGTAAGGGGAAGGTCCAAGGCCTGACACCCAAAAATTTATGCGATCTTTAACCTTCTTTTTATGAATCATTATTTTACAAATGTGGAATGTATCTTGATCAATATAACTTGTTTTTTAAAATATTTGCTTTCCTCTAAGATAAGTGAATGGTAACACATGTTTTTTATGTGTAGGAGACGCACCACCAAGGGATTTTGCAAAGAATAAAGGAAACATCAATGAAGGATCTCCTCAAAGTTATCATAATTGCAAGGGAAAGTTACACAAGTGAGCATTGGTAAAATGATGTTGAAGATGACATGTTTTTTTAGGATCTCCAAGATTTTGAGGAGATGGGTGTTTGAAATGTTGTGGGTGTCACTTCTGAAGATAATGAGTTATCTTTTCTAGTTCAAGATGTCAAAAATAGGCATGATAATTCTAATGAGAATAGAGCATATATCATGAGCTAGGGGAAAAAGGCAATGGAATTATGAAGCTACTCGTGGAGTTTAGTTTACTTCAGTTTAATTTTTAGTTATTTCATGCTTTCCTTAAATTTAGCAAAAAATACTTGATTGTAATTGGGGCACCTAGTTCAATTTTATTTCATCCTAAAGTTTTTATTTTCAATTTGATTTTAGTTAAAACTCAAGTGTTGGAGGTACTTCCATTTATTTTTTTATTATATCCACAACTTTAGGAATTGGGATTTCTATATAACTTCAATTTTGGAACATTTCTAAGGATCCAATTTTGATGTATTTTTTTGCAAATAAACAATACAATCTCAGTGTGGAATTGCCTACTGACTTTGTGAATTATTGATTCAATCAAAGGGTTATGCATGTTGTAGGCATCTTGATTTGGTATCGTGGTGATGGTATGAATACTTTATTTCAATTTGAATTGTCAAATTAGTAAGATTTCATTCGTAATCGTGGACTTAAGTAGGATTTTGTCTCAGATCTACGTGTTCTTGACAACATTCTGATTGTATGAAATCTAAAAATATTATGTGGTGACTTATTTCCTTTGAAGATTGCATTACTATTATTATTATTCTGATTGTGTCAAATACTATTTGTTGTAATGGTGGTTTGGAAATCTTGCTTAAACGCATAGAAATGATGAATGGAATGTTTCTTGCCATTGTCCAATTAGTTTAAATTTCCTTTACATTAATTTTTATTACCCTTTCTATCTTTTAAATTTTATTTGAAATCAAGTTTGGAATTATTGAAAGAGCATCAAATTATTGTAAATGTGCTATATATCTAAACATGCAATGCATTTATTAAATTGTTAGATTTATTATTTTAAGTTGCATGTTATTTCCAAATTAAAATTTGGATCCCCTCATGAAAATACATTAATCTTACAACTGTGTTATCCAACACGGTCAAGACCTAACTAAAAAGGAACCTTGGAGTAGTTTCGCTACTTTTCAAGAGAGGCAATAAACCCTTATTGCCTAGCACATTGTGTGTGACTAAAATCACCCTCAACAAAATGGAGCCACATAATTTCTTAAAAAATAGCATTACTTTTCATAATATATATTTATTTTAAAAATCTAAATACTAAAATAAAAAAGTGGATTACACCACTATCAAGCCACTAAAACTATACTCCATTTCAATATATATCAATAAATACCTTCATATGATGAAGATATGGTCTTTTGAAGTTAGACTCATAAATTAAAAATGCAATGAGAATGGGATCTATAGCTAAGTGGTGGGTGGGTGGAACTTGTTTGGTATACTATTTGTGCAAAAAAAAAATCCAAAAGGACATAGCAAGAAGGAAAGAGAAATTGTTACTAAGATCCAAATAGGAATATAAGAGATATAGAAGGTGGTCATGGTTGAAAAGAAGAATGAAGAAGAAAGAAGGGCTTAAAAAACCTAAGCAAGAGAAGAAATTTACCAAAAAAGGTTCAAGAGAATGCAAGAGGTTTTATAGGTGCACCAAGATGGTTGTAGTTGAGTAAACCCACAAAACAGAGAGAAGTGGATGCTTAATGGACATGACACTCATTAATATTTATGAACCATACTGGTCCATAATTATGATAGAACCTTTTTTAAAATGATAAGATAATTAAAAGAATACAAGGTATTGACAAGTGGGAATTACTTACAATGTTGAATGGTAGACACTATACATGCAAATAAAGAACTTAGATATTTAGAAGCAATGATACCTAAGTTATAAAATGGAGAACCCAAGAGTCATATGTCAATGAATATTATAATTGGTCTCAACTAGGGGTTATAACAAATAAGAGTTTTGAGGATTTGGTAATCCCAAGTTTTGTAAGAGACACACTTAACCTTTGTAATGGCCAATAGAATACTAGACCAAGTAGGCATGATGGAATATGGAGAAGGGAAGAATTAATAAATTAACATTGAGTAAAATGTATGAAAGAGGTGAGGAATTAATAAGAAATATCAATAAGAATTTTGAATTCATCATTGAAATTTTGGAAATGTTGGAAGAAGAACTAGATTGTGATAGGGAAGAAAATAACTCAAAAATTAATAAAGATAACCCATTAACAAATGAAAATTTATAAAATGTTACATCCCCCTAAGTCAAAGAGAAATTTTGAAGAGTTGAACCCCCTAGGCCAAGAGTCACCCATACCAAATAATATGATAATAATTTTTGGATGGAAGAGATAAATAGTGAATCCTTGCTTAAGCTATAAAAAGTGAGATAAAGTATGTGAAATATTTTGAAGAAATATTTGGTAGCACGATTATTTTGAGATTTAGTTGCCTAGAGATAAACTTAGAGAGAAAATAAACTAGTAGAAAGATAGAAATAGATAGAAAGGACCTATATGAGAGAGAGAGAGAGAGAGAAATTAGGAGGGTTCAAAATCCTTTTAAAACACACTCAACTCATGAGATGACTATAAAAAATATTAAGCTCCTTGGGTTTGATAAAGACAATGAGGATGAAAATAATAATTTGATGGCTAAGGAAGTGAATGAGCTGTACTAGGGTTTCTTGTTTTTGCGGTCATCCTTGGCCCCTCTTGTGTCATACCATGCCTTAGGCACAGGATTTTCATTTACTTTGTGTTATACGGCCACATTTACTGTGGTTTTTATGGTTTTTCTTATGCCTACAACTAGCTCTAACCCAGAAGTTCTTGTTGGTGTTGGCAGTTTGACGACTCTGCTTAATGGCTCCTCCTCTAAACAAGCATCCCTAGAAATTTGTTCTGAAAGTGTTCCATGAGGTAAGTCTTTTGATTCTCCAGTGGATGTGGTGTTACCCATCCCAAATTTTGACTTTGCATGTCAATGGTTAGAACAACATACTCTTGTTGGTTATTTTGTTGGGATGACTCCACCTGAAAGTGTGCTTAAAGAATGGGTTCAAAAGGCTTGGGTTCCTCAAGGGGTCTGCCTTGATATGGTTCAAATTTTGACCAAAGGCTTTTTTCTTTTTCATTTTGTGGAGGCTAGTCATGTTCAAACAATCCTGAATCATGGTCATTGGTTTTTCTAGTCCTCCTTGTTGGTTTTCCAACCTTGGACCTAAGACTTCATTGTCATAAATGACGCCAAGTTACAGGTTCCAGTCTAGATTGAATTTCCTAGTCTTCCCTTGCCTTGTTTTTATTTTTACAACATATTGCCTCCTCCTTGGGGAGAGTTATTTGTGTCAAAATAGATAGGTTCTTTCAAGATCGCCCTCAAAAGCGATTTTATTTTGAAGTGGAACTTTCATAAGATTTGAAGGAGTTCATCGATATTCAAATTGGTACTTTTTGACATACCCAAAAAGTTACTTATTTTAATCTTCCCAACACTTGTTATTGGTGTTAGTCTGCTAACCATAAGATTAAGGATTTCCCTCTTACGACCCCCTGTACTCAATCTCCACCATGGGCAGCTAACAAGCCCTGCCAGGTGGAAGGTGTTGTTTCCAAACCAAAGGAAAAATGGACAATAGTTACCAACCGATAAAAAAAGTCCAATGGCTCTAGGATGGCTGCTGAAACCCCTGAGTCAACAAAAGAAGTTTCAAACCCTTCAATGAAGGGGAAGGAAACCCAAACGATTTCTAATAGAATTCTAGCTCAGCCAAGGCCCTCTACCATGCCCCAATCTGCCTTAGTGATGATAGCTTAGTCAGTTGCGTCTCCTCCCATGTCAAGAATCCATAGGATATCACACAGTCCTTCTCAACCTCTTGAAGAACGAGAATATGTTCAAGAAAAATGGAGGCATTCATCTCCTCCCATCCAAGTTGGGACAATCCCACTAGAATTTTTGCAGAATCACTATTCCTCTCTAAAAGAGCTAGAATCTGATGAAAGGGTTGAGTTTCTAACATGAATTTTCTCTCCTGGAATGTTTGAGGTTTAATGGACCTCTCTAGGAAATATTCTATTATGGATAATCTTCAAAAATATGCTAATATTGATGTGTTGTGTCTTTAGGAAGTTAAGGTTGCCAGTTTTCTGCTCTCCTCTACTTGTTGAACTATTTGGCTAGCTAGATTATGGAGTATGTTTTCAACTTCATGGGCTATATATCTACATTGGTCAACAAAATTTTCACGTATTTCACACGTTAATATTTTGATTTTCAATTTCATGCTCAACATTTATAATTTCATTTTCAAAACTTTCAATTTCAATTTTGTGTTCAACATTTTGATTTTTAGTTTTATGCTCAACATTTACAATTTCATGTTCAACATTTTGTTTCTCAATTTCGTGTTGTAAAATTTCAATTTCAATTCCTTGTCTAATATTTTCAAATTCAATATCATGGTCACTTTTAATTTCATTTAAAGGTAAAGAGGAGCCTTCTCCTTGAAGAGATTGACATACCTTTTCTTTCAACCCTCTTCCTTACTCTATCTTTCTCCCTACTTTTCTCAATTTCCTTTGCTTGCCATTTCCTCTTCCTTTTCACTTTACGATGACTATTCCTTCCCATTATCCCAACTCAAACAAGTACCTTGATGATTGAAAAGATAAAATTTTGTATAAGAGTACTAAAAAAGTGAAATTTTGTCTATAATGCATAGGAATCATGACATTCCCAACAACAGAGAGCATGTGGGGACCGGTGGAATGCCCAAAATGGAACTTTGATTGTTTTGTCCACTCAAATAAAGTGAATATCCACTTTGTAAAGTAAAATGGATATCCATTTTGTAAAGTAAAATGGATATTCATTTTGGGGTAGTGGGCCTAGCTCAATTGGCTAAAGCATCCTATTGCAGGAAAGAGGTCACAAGGTCTAGTCTCCCCATTGTCCCCATGGTACCAGAGGGCGTGTCATGTTGGCATCATCAGTCACGTGAAAAAATTTGACTAGATGCACTGTAGTTTATAGGGGGACAAATACTCGACAGATTCATACAGTCTAAAAAAAATGGATATTCATTTTTCTAAGAAAAATGGATATCCATTTTTCTAAGAAAAACAAATATCTGTTTACTAAAGCTTGTATACTTATTCGAAAACAAGCTTTACAAAATAGATATTTGTTTTGCAAAACAAAATGGGTACTCGTATTGAAAAAAACAAATATCTGTTATATGCAACTTAAAACATACCTGTATTAATATGTTCTAATATCTATTATATTATATTATATATTTGCATATTATATTATATATTATAACTTACATATTATATTATGTATTATATTATATTTTATATATTACATATTATATTATATTATATATTATATATATTATATATTATATATATTATATATTATATATATTATATATTATATAATATATTATGTATTATATATCATATATTATATTATATTAATATTAATATATTTTAATATTATATATTGTATTATTATTAAAAAAATTAGAAAAAAAATGGAGATAGGGAGAGAGAGGTAGGGTAGGAGGGATAGGTATAGAGAATTAGGGAGGAAGGGAGGGGTAGGTGGAGAGAGGTAGAGTAGGAGAGGTAGGTATACAGAGAGAGGGAAGGAGGGAGATAGAGAGTGGTAGGGTGGGAGCGATAGGTATATAGAGAGAGTTAGGGACGGACGAACAAACGAACGGGTAGGTGGAGAGAGGTTGTGTGTGTGAGAGAGGGAGGGAGAGAGAGAGAGAGAGAGGGAAGGAGGGAGATGGGGAGTGGTAGGGTGGGAGGGATATAGGGAGAGAGAGAGATAGAAGGGAAATAGAGAGTGGTAGGATGGGAGGGGTAGAAGGAGGGAGAGAAAGATAGGAGGCAGATAGGGAGTGGTAAAGTGGGAGGGATAGATGGAGAGAGAGAAAGATGGAAGGAAGGAGATAGGGAGTGGTAGGGTGGGAGGGATAGATGGGGAGAGAGAAAGAGGGGACAGAGATATAGAGTTACCTAGGTAGGAGAGGTAGGTATAAATAGAGTTAGGGAGAGAGGGAGGGGTAGGTGGAGAGAGGTGTGAGAAGGAGGAGAAGAGAGAGAGAGGGAAGGAGGGAGATAGGGAGTGGTAGGGTGGGAGGGATAGAGAGAGGGAGAGAAAGAGGGACAAAGGGAGATAGAGAGAGGTAGGGTAGGAGAGGTAGGTGGAGATAGAGAGAGGGAGGGAGGGAGGGAGGGAAGGGTAGGTGGAGAGAAGTTGTGTGTGTAATGGAGAGAGAGAGAGAGAGAGAGAGAGGGAAGG
>VDFB02006105.1:0-34207 GCA_007258455.2 Sequoia sempervirens | reverse complement strand
CGCGTGTAAATTACGTCCAAGCTTCTAGCACACTTTTAGATCACAATTAATATCAATTGTCAACTCAAATCAAGAGAGTTCACATTTCACATTTCCGTCTCAGTGGTTCCGTTTGCCAATAAGCTGAGTACTTCCATCCCTCCTTTTAGTAATAGTTCTGAATTATATATATTTTTAATTTGCAAGGGACAACTCCAAATGTAATTGGAGAGCTCAAATCTTTGGAGTATTGAATTTGGGAAATAATAATTTAACTAGAATTATACTAGATGAATCAACCTCTTTCATTCACTTGTACTTTAACTCTACCTTTTCATATTTTGAAGGGAATATGTTACTCTAACTAATCTAAATTATAGATTATTCAATTTGATAGGGACAATTCCAAAGATCATAGAAGAGCTCAAATCTTTATAGATTTTGGATCTAGGAAAAAACAATTTAATTGGAATTATATTAAATGAATTAAAGAAATTACATATTTTTTCTTGTATTAGAATTTGGTTCTAACTATTTTATTGGTGTGTTACTCTCATATATTTACTTTGAAGGTAATTTAATAATTGTGTCCACACCATCGATTAAGTAATTGTTTTAAATATACTTATTGAATCTGATGCGGACAATTTCAAAGGCTATAAGACAACTCAAAGCTTTGGAACATTTATATCTATATGCAAACAATTTAAATGGACTAATACCATATGATATTGGTGAACTTAAGAATCTTTTTTAGCTTGTCATCTACAACTATAATCTTTCCAAGGGTCTTCTTGAAAGCATTGGTGGGTTGAGTACACTAGAGAAATTAAATGCTTCTAATAATCGACTAACACGAAAGATTCCACCATCTAAGGGAATTGCAAGGGTACAATTGATTTAGTACTCAGAAACAACTTCTCATCCAAAATAATTTTAACATTGAGCAATTGCACAACCTTAAAGAGGCTATAGTTGTACAATAAATTATTTAATCCAATGTAAGGGTAGATGGAAATTGGTCAAACACATAATATACATGACATATTAAGAAAAAAACTTTGTCCAAACTGCTAAGGGTGCTACATCACTCAACCATTCATTGTTCACTTCATTTTCTTGATCGACTGATTAAAATATTGTATAAAATGTCTCTATTTATAAAGGTCCTACCAAATTATTATTCGAAACATCTAATCCTTATCTTATCTCTAGGAACTTCTAAAAAAATCCATTTAATTATTTTTCTTTCTATAAACTTCTTAGTCTAGAACTCTTTAATATTTATCTTGTTTATTCAAGACACCCTCTTTCTAGAAACTTACAATTGTCCATACTCATCTAGACACTTAATAGTTTTTCTCTTTGTTTTATAATATTTCATTTACATTTTTTTTCAATAAATTAATAATGTGGTGGAAAAATTAATCACCAACACCCCATTAATTTTCATCACAAATGCTTAGTATTCACAATACCCAAATTATGTCTTATTTATTGAAAATTTTACTTTACTAATTAATTTTCCAATTAATCTTCAGATCTACAAAACATTAATTTGAAAGTACTTTTCCAACAAACTTACTCTTAATTTTTATTTTGTATGACGTTCTTCAAGACAATGATTTTCTTTGAGTCAAAACATATGTCACCTTACTCAAATATTCAAACCTTACTACTATTTTTGACATATGAATATTTATAGTATACAATATTTTAAACATATCTACAACATTTTGTCAATTAGATCCATCAATCCATCCACAATTCCTTTGCATATGATCTTTTATAGATTATTTTTTCAACTCTCTATTCTAAAACATCTTTTGAGAATGATTCTTCAATTCATAAATGTTACAAGGATGAAGATCCCAACACATTTATTTTCTATGTTCTTTTTTATGACAATGAGAATTTTGATAACACTGCACTTCTTGCATTGATTTATTTTTAATTATATTACTTGCAACATCATTTTTATTTTATTTACCTCTAACATATCCAAAGCCTTCATTTTTGGCCTCACTCTTAGTTCAATAGGCTCTCTAATTCTTTGTCCATACTTAATAATTTTTCTTCATAACTCATTGTTTCCAAAACATCTTTTGTTCTTATTATTACATCTAATAATATTTGTATATTCCAACATATTATATTCAACCTTACTTTATTTATCAAAAGAAGCACAAATCATTTGTATCACATGTAGCATCACATTAAACAATGCTTTAAGCTTTAGCAACTCTCTTTTTTCAACATTCTACTAGTAATATTGGGTATTTTCTTTTATGAGTTTTGATATTTCATCATTTTTATGAACTATTTTTCTTTTCATTCTTTTTTTCAATTTTTCTTCTAAATCTTTATTTTTACTTTTAATATTCATCATTTCTTCTTCCAAAATATTAATATCACACATAATATTTTAATATTTTCTTCCAATTCTTAATTTTTATATTTTATTCCAAAAAATATATTTTTCGCACATTAAATTTGCATTGAATTACTAAATGATGTGTGCATAAAACTTTATCAATGTTGTTCCCCATTCATGGCATCATTTTTCTCCCTTGCTAGGCAATTCCTTTTATCTCTTCTCAACTTCAATGTGAACTACACATTTCCTTATAATTACTAATGAAATTTCAAATTGGTGACTTCCTTTTGTCTTGGGTGGATTTACCATCTACATCACATACCTCTTATGTGACCTCTACAGGTTCAGGCCAAACAAATTCCTAATAGGAGGCTAGAGGCATCATAAGTAAGAGGGTTTTAATCACCTTGAGTCATCTTCTTTCTTAGAGATGGTGCTTTGTATGGGAAGTATTTTTTTTCATTTTTATGCTAATAATATTAAAGAATGTATATATTGTGAAGTTTTTATTTTTGAAGATAGAAAGCGGTCTAAGGTAAATTCAATATGGATCATTTTCCAAATAATTTGAGAATCTATGGATCTTGGGAATTATACCCTTCTAAGGGTCATGAGATAAATTTATAGAGTACTATGGATATAGCTTGGCATGGATTGTTGTCTAAACATCTGGGAGATATGTGATTTGGGAGTTTGGAGAGGTGGTAATATAGGAACTCAGGAATTTAGGTTGATGGTTACACTCTTCTAAGGGTTAGGAGGAAGCTTGATGGAGTTCCACCTAGTTTAAAAATTATTTTTTCAAAGTTCAAATGTTCTAAATAATGTGTATTTGATTATTTTGATCAACATGTTTTGTCATGTGTAATGTAAACTTTGGGGAGGGTTTTGGAATACTATAGTCATCTTAGTGACTTTGTAGTTTATTATTACTATTCTTGTTAAAATAGTTTGTTTGGCATATAGGTAGTTTGGGGTAGTTTTGGGAAGTTATGAGGGTACAATGCTATATAAGCATTTGCATAATTCATTATAAAAAAATATGAACTTAATAATATTTTTATTATTCTATGTTTATTATTGTTACCATTATGGGTTAGATTTTAAGCAATATTTGTGTTTGTCATTTTCCAATAGCATCCCAATATAAGAATTTGTCTATTTACGTTTAATATTTGAAGAACTATCTACATTGTTTAAATTGCAAGTATAAGAATGCTTGTCAATAATGGTTTTAATATTGTTAATCTTGTTAGTTCTTACCAAGTAGCATTCTATATTATCCTCCATAAAGCTAGAGAACAATATTTTTGTAGGTGAACATGCCCATTTTTTTTATCCCTCTACTTCTTGTCAAAAAACAAAACTATTATTCTATGACACAATAAGGCTCTCTTTTTTGACACCTATCCTAACAAAAATTGAGTATTCAAATACTCACATAAATTCATCTGAGTTGACAAGTTTGTCTGACCACACATCTAGTTGTGCTTTTAGTGCATTCCATACTTCTCCACACATCTATCTATACTTATATGCATTACCTACTTAATCTATGAACTAACCAATACAAATTCATTTACTTTTAAACTTGATTCTTTCACTAATGAAAGAAGAATCTATGTTTCCATATTTTAGCTTGAGCAAAGGATGACAATTCAACTCAAGGATAAAATTTATATCCTAATAATCTTATATTTCTCTATCACATATTTTCAATTTCTATTGAAATAAAAAAAAAAATGTTGGAGTCCAAGACCAAAACGGGCCTCCCAATCTAAACCAAATTCCACAACATTCTCCAACATTCGCCCTCTTAGTGCCAAAACGAGAGGCTCCAAATAGATTATAGACATACATGAAAGTATGATGAAAGTTTTTTTAATATTATAATTGAAAATACTATTTGACAAAATTGGTCAAAGCAATGTGCTCACCTAAACTACAAATATTGTAAGGAAAAAATAATAAAAATGTTATCTTATTTGAACATACACTAATAATTTTAAAAACAAAGTAAAGATAGTTTAATATATATGTAAGAGATAACCCACAATGATGGCTAAAATTTATTGAATTAATGCTTTGGCTCTAATTTTAGCTTTCTCAACTTTATATAATTCAAAGGTTTTTAGTAAAGTCACAAACCTACATGCCCTTTTTGGTTTACATTCCAAATCTCTTCATACCTACCTTAGTTTTCTGGACCTCATTTAGCCCTAATTGCATTCAATTTAATCCTAGTATTGATCTAACAAAGGTGACCATCTATTTTTAATAAAACCGCCTGCCCCTTTTCTGGGGGTGCACTGTCATTAGTATCCAATTAATGGCAATTATAGAGTGAGGCCCATGCATTTATCTCCAAGAAGACCAAAAACATCTGCTCATATTTCATATTAGCATTTTTCCCACTAGACAAGCAAGGCATGCACAAACCAAATACTTCAAATGATCCTAGCAATCACAAGGCTTCCACAATAGTATCTAGCCACCTCTCCTTCGCTTTGTCTATGATAAAGGGGACGAGCTAGGGAGCAATGCTACAAATTGTACTACCATACCGCTCCTTTGTGGCCAGTCTATTCAGACAATTTTGAATTGGGGTTATTCTTATTAAGAATTACATAATGTTGCATCTATTTTAGAATTTGATTATTACAATAAAAAATCAGTGAAGCGACACACAAACAAACACGAGATGCATCCATTGAATATTCAGTTATAAAGATAAAAACTTAGTCCAAAATGGGGCATTGGATTCCTTCAAGATCTGAGAATAATTTTGATGACACTACCAGAGGTAATGTGGGCCCTGTGGGTGCCAGGATTTTTTTATAATGGCAGATGTCAGTTTTGTTAGAAAGGTCATACGGCATACAGCAAATTCACTGTCAGCAATTTACCGTCATGATAATTCACAGCGTAAAAAATTAATTGCATGAATTTTTGGCAGTTAATTTTCCGTGACGGTGAATTGCTAGTGGCGGTGAATTTTCCCAGAACCAGACCACACTCTTTATTGACTGCAACACAAACAATGAAGCTGAAGTGTTGGCAATGTTGATGGGATCAAATTGGCGGTCGCTTCCATTTTTAAACATCTAGAGATTGAAAATAATTCCTGATGGATTATCAATTGTCTAAGGATAATTCTTTGCAGAATTGCAAATTAAAGAGCCTTATTGAGGAAACTCTTCTTCTGAAAGCCAATTTTGAATACCTTGGGATCAATCATTGCCTCACAGAAGGCAATGCGATTGCAGATATGCTGGCAAATGATGGAGTGGAACAACTCCTTTTCTCATCAATGATCAGTGAATTAAAAACAAAGAACAGAGAATAGAACGGAAGATAACAAAATAAAAAGTTCATTTATTCATCAGTAAAACAGTTAAATGTTTTGACAACAAATTACAAAGAGTTGACAGCAAATTGAAAATGAATGACAACTAACTAAAAATTATTGACAGCTTAACTTCAATGAGGACTGAAACCAACGCCTATTATGTTGGAACTATTCCAACATAGTGTCTTTCCACAAGATTGGGGTTTGGTCCCGTTGTAAGAGAGATGCATCCTTAGGAAATGATTTAATCATTTTTAACTTCAGAGCACCAACATGGGATTAGAGTGCAATTATGTTTTTAATCAGTAAGCAAGTGGCAGCACCTCGGTCCTTTGGGTATTATATCCCACTCTTTTGCATTTGTAGTTGAGCACATTTGCCTTGTGCGCAATCCTTTTGGAGCAGTGTAAGGGTATTTCAGAAGCTTTGGCCAAGAAACAAGAAAATCTTGCTTTATATTGCCTAGTTTATTTTGATGTTAAATGCATGTGAATATCTTGATATGCACCTTTTAATGACAAAGTCTTCTCTAGGAGGCAGCTTATTGCATCCAAATCCACCTTCCAAAAAAACATCTTCAGCTGGTGGACAGGCACCGGTGGAGGCATATCCACAGTCTGTGCTGTTATAATATTTAGTAATTTCTTCTATTTCGCATGAGGAGAATTACAATCTCGTATGATGATAAAAATAGGATTTCTAAATATAAAACTTATATGTTAATTTTAGAGTTTGTAATTTGTATGGAATTCCATGATAAGTTTTTATAAATCTTTAGATGTTTCTAAGATCTTTATATAATGAAATAATTGTAATTCGTTCATTATTTTTTATCTTTGATCATTGATCAAATTACATGATCATGAGTTTGATCTAATATGGTGTTTTAATTGAATGTTGTAGCATTCCAAACATTTGTAATTTGTTTGAAATTGAATAAAAAAATTGCATGTGTTGAAAAATAATCTTCTTTGCTACAACAAGTTATGTGTATTGTAATTCTTTCAATTGGTATTAGAGTTGGTTCGAGAAAGTTATTTGAATTTAAGAATTTACCAAAGCAAGAGATTGTGGGAGGTTGAAGAGCCAATCATAGCACTAAAGAAATCATTAAATCATAGATGAAGATAAAGAGGTTGTTGCAACCAAAAAAAGTGAATCCAGTGCAACAAGGAGAAACTACAACTGACAACAAGCATATCGTAGATCATGGTAAAGAAGAAGCCGCAAGTGCAGTCATGTGAAGTACAAAGGCAAAGAGTTGCAATCGTTTGAAAAAATCAAAGAATCATATAGAAGATTGTGAATCTTGAAGAAGCTACAGGTAATAAAGATTGAAGCAATCACTATTAAGAAGTTAGATTGTAGATTGGATTGCATGTTTGAAAGAAGAGTTTGCAGTCCAAGAAAATAAATCATTAAGAAAGCCAACCATTTGGTTTGAGGTCGATGGGATCAGAAGATCACTATTTGCAAGAAATTAATCTAAGCCAGCGATGTGAAGTCGTATGAGGAAGTTAATTCCTAGCCTTAAAAAAGGCCATAGTACTTTATCAATAGAAATTGAAGCCCTCAAAGTATGGACACCTGGAGGAATCATGACCAAGTAAAGCGTAGTTCAAAAGGAAATCATCACACATTCTGGTAGGAGAGAAGCCCGCAAAAGTCGAAAGAAGAAATGAAGTCAGCCACAAATGTTGTTGAGAGAAGATCTAAAGATCATAGTTATAGTTGGTGTTGATTCAATTAGTGGTTGAAATTAAGGGGGAGTGTTAGAATATTTAGTAATTTCTCTCACTTTGCATGAGGTGAACTACAATCTTGCATGATGATAAAAATAGGATTTCTAAATATAGAATTTATATGTTAATTTTAGAGTTTGTAATTTGCATGGAGTTGCACATGATAAGTTTTTAGAAGTTTTGAGATGTTTCTAAGACCTCTATATAATGAGGCAATTGTAATTCACTCATTGTCTCTATTTGATCATTGATCAAATCACATAATCATGAGTTTTATCTCGTATGATGTTTTAATTGGATGTTGTAGCATTCCAAACATTTGTAATATTTGAAAATGAATAAAAGAATCTTGCATATGCTGAAAAACAATCTTCTTTACTACAACAATTTATGTGTTTTGTAATTCTTTCATGTGGTATACTTGGAGCACTTGACTTGTATCCACTAGAAAATGCTTTTAGGTCACATATTTTAGCCTTTTATGTTTAAAGCGCTTAAGCAGACCTAAGAAATTCACTAGACAAATCGAAAAGAAAGGAGAGGTGCCGTTTTGAGAAAGAGATTTTGAAAGTGGCCTGCAACAAATTGTTTGACAAAATGTGTAGCCTTTCAAGACATAAGACTTCGACAAACATGGATCAATGAGTTTGACTCATAAAACTACACAGTTGAATCCTGAGAGCAATATCATATATCATAATTTGACACGCCTCCTACCTTCTTCTCAAAAGCGGTGAACCCCAACTCCCCTGCTACCCCATTGATCGTGCATGTTAATTTCCCAAATCGGACGGCCCTCCATTGTTCTGAAATAGGAGAGAAGCTTCCTTTATTATAACATACCTTTTACTCCATCTGATGGTTGATATTCGACCATTTATGTTCCCCTGCGACGTGACACAGAGAACTGGTCTCTGTTAGGGCTTTGCCGCTTGTCACGGTCAAGCATGCTACATGGTGTGTGTTTCGCAAAGATGAACGGCCACGATGGTCGAGAGTAGCATGGTGTTTATGAAACGTACTTTAGAAACAGAAGTTGAATTGTCATGGCTCTCCACCGATGGTGTGTCTATCCATCGAGTGCCCCACCGTCATTGTGCGCTCCCCTTACAATGCTTTTTCGAAGGCTTATCTTCTTACACCGCCCCAACGTCTATCAATCAATGCTAACTTATCTGCTAAGTTACAGCCAAGTCAAATCAAGTCAGATTTTCTTTTTTCAAATTGAATTTTGTTAGATGTTTGATTGTAAAGTGTATGGTCATGATGATAGTTCTTTCAATTTCTATTATCGATCTATATGAATAATATAGATATTAAAATAATAAAAATATTATTCGAAATCATTTCAAAAGTATTCTCAATTCTCTCAAAAGTCTTAAGAAGTGGATCATAATTACCCTTAGGCAGATTCATCACATAGTGAACCTTATCATCTATAGATTTGAATGGAACCTCTATGTGTCTCTCGTGGCCACTAATATCTCAAGAACCCCTAACAACTAGATCACCAATACCAAAAGTATCAAAATCAATCCCTAAATGTTATGGAGAAAGAGAAATAGATCTAGGGGTTGTATTCACCCTAATATCAACTAAAAATAAGAGTCCCATATAAAATTAACATATCTTTCATGTGGATCCTACGAGAAATCTACCAACTCATCTGCCTTATAAAAAATGTCAGCACATCCTCCAATAAAACAGAAAAAACTATTGACAATACCAATCCTTTATGCCTCAACCTTAAATATTTTAACTCTAGTAGTTGTCTCAATCAATTTAGCTCTCATTTATTTTCCAACCATGGTAGTAATAACATCAATCTTATCTTTCATTTAATTTTTATAGTTATCACTTTTCTTAAAAAAATTATATGATTGAAAACTTTATTCTTAAACATAAAATCAATTTTAATATAAATAAAATGTAAAATTGTTATTGACTAACTTTGTGAGCATGTAGCAATTGAATGGAATATTGTAGGACCTCCATTCTTTTTTTGAAATGTGGACTAGCCTCTTATCTATCTATAATTAAGGTTTGGAGGTGTGACTCATCACACAACTTGCCACATTAGTACATCTACTCAAAAGTGTCCAAATTTTGACTTTTTAAAGATTCGACTGAAACTTAATCATGGTGCCCCTAGTAGTTGAACAAAAAAATATCATTTGTTGCTTGTTGAATATCATATTTTTATTTAAAATATAACTTATATGCAACCTAAATGGACCAAATACGTACTGGTAACCATAAGTCTTTGTTATCTCTAACTTTTATATCCATCACAAATGGACTAATAGTTGAACAAAAAAACTATTTGTTATAAAAACAACACATTATTATTTAAAATACAACTTACAAAAATAGTTAATGAATGTATTTATGCTTTTTTATAGGTTCTCTTGTATTCAACCATGGATCATCTTGATCAATGTTTGATTTTTTTTATTTACATGACTATTTATTTAAAATATATAGTATAAATATGTAGTAAAATTGAATATAATAAATACAATTGAATCTTACACAACTATTGACCCCTCTATCCAGAATATATTTACTTGCACGACATGTAACCATTCAAAATGTAATCATATGTACTAACTCTTCAGAGGTGTGCCGATTGTTTGATTTAAACACAACCCCCATTGGGACAATGCAGAGATTTCATTTCTCCAATCGATGCAGAGATTTCATTTGCCAAATCACAAAGAAAGCCCACGCATGTAAATTACGTCCTAGTTTTGAGCACACTTTAGATCACGATCTATCATCAATAGTCAAGTTAAATCAAGAGAGTTTACATTTGAGATTTCCATCTTAGTAGTCTCGTAAGGCAATATTAAATACTATACGGTTCAATGTGTTAGAGATAGTTAAGATTGTCTAAGAATAAAATAATATTTCTAGAATCTTCCTGTAGCTATTTTTTGAAATAAAAAACATTTAAAAAAGAGAGTTGTTGTAAAAGAAGTTTCCAAATTTTAGAATCTTCTAGAAAGCAAGAAGCTTCCAGACTTCAAAGATGTACTAGCTATATATGTGTGATTGAGGACAGCTGATGTACACAGTTTTTGAATTAAATATATATATTTTCAACTCTGTTCTGCCATGTTTTGCCCTGTTTTTATTTATTTATTACTGTTGTTATATTTTTGGGACTGTTTTTACATGGTATCAGAGCCAGATTCAGCTGGAGATTCATCTAGAGGTTCAGCTAGAAATATTGCTAGAGGGTTTTGCTGTAGGAAAATATATTGCTGGAAATGGTTTGTTTGCAGGGCTGATATATTATTGGAGTGGTATTTGGTTGCAAGGCTGTTATATTGCTGGAGTATTGCTAGATTTGTTTGAAGGCTGATTTTTTTGCTAACATGGGTTCTTCAAATGAAGTTTTGCCTATCTTTGATGGAAATGGTTTTGCAGATTGGAAGATTGCAGTCAAGAATGCTCTAAGAGAGAAGGCTTTATGGAGGATAGTAAATAAAGAAATTGGGGAACCTCAAGAAAATGATAGAAAAAAGAAGTTGTGGAAATGCAAGTTGGAGCAAGCTAGAGGTATTATTGGTAAAGCTTTGAGCCCCAATCTAAATAGAAGATTTGTTGATGTTGATAATCCAATAGAGCTGTGGGAGAATTTAGAAAAGGATTATAAAGATGCAGACATTGCTAGCATGTTTAGTATAGAAGAAAAATTGATGAATTTAGATCCATCTGATTTTGAAAAAATGTCTGATTACTTCAATGAAGTTACTTTTTTAAATGCTCAGCTAAAAAAAATAGGCGCTGAATATGCAAAAAAAGATTTTCAGTTGATTGCAATGGTTGAAAGTAAGCTTCCCCAGCCATATAAAGTATTTAAGGAATCAAGGAAAAGGGTTCTTCAACTAAATCCCACTACCCCCCAGCAAACTTTTGATCAATTTTGCAAGTCTGTTTTAGATGAAGAAGTTCAGCTTATTAAAGAAGGGCATATTAAGAAGAATCATGCATATACAGCCAAAAGTAATTTTTTTAGAAATGATGGAAAAAAGAATTGGAAAGGAAATAATAAATTTTGAAATAATGAAGGTTCTAACCATTTTTCTAGAAATGATAGTGCAGAAAAGCAAGTTGGAAGAAAGCCCATTATTTGCAGGTATTATGGGGGTGAGAATCACATGGAGAAATTTTGTTTGAAGAAGAGGGACAATGAAAGGCAACAATATAAGCCCAAGCAAGAAAGGTTTAAGGATGGAAAGAAGGATAAACATAGTTTCGTAGCTATCTTTTTAAAAAGGCAAGAGAAATCAAATGAGGAGGTAATTGCTACACCCAAGAGTAAATCTAGTGTTAAGGGGGGATACTTTGCTTCAGATTCTAATAAAGAATGGATTTTAGATTCAGGGGCATCATCTCACATGACTGGGGATAGATCTTTGTTTATTGATTTTTATGAAGGGAAGAATTCAGATCAAGAAATTTCTATTGGCAATAAAATGAAACTTCCAGTTTTAGGAACAGGAATTGTTAATGTAACAAATGGGTCTTTGAAAAAAAATTTACTGTTTGAAGGATTGGGGGTGAATCTTATTTCAGTATACAAAATAGTTCAAGCTGGATATGAGTTTGTTGTCACTATTGATCAAGTTATTGTTAGAGATAGAAAAAACCCAAGCAATATAATTGTTATTGGTAGAGTTGACCATGAAGAGAATCTATTTAAATTTGTGGGGTTTGTTGATGATAAATACACACTCTCTCATGCTTTCATTGCTCAAACTGATTATATGTCAAAACTTTGGCATGCTAGACTTGGACATTTAAATTATAGAAAATTACAAGATATGGTTAGAATGGATATGGTTAGAGGATTAACAAAGATTTCAACTTGTGAAGGTGTGTGTGAAGGTTGTGTGTTAGGGAAACATCATCGAGATCCTTTTGATTGAAGTAAAGCATGGAGAGATAATCATCTGTTGCAACTCATTCATAGTGATTTATGTGAACTAGGCTATCCTTCACTTTCAGGTGCCAGGTACCTTCTCACTTTTATTGACGATTACAACAGGAGAGTATGGGTTTATTTTCTTGAAAGGAAAAATGAAGTATTTGAGTTGTTTCAAAATTTTAAGGCATTAGTTGAAAATCAAAGTGGGAAAAGAATTAAATACTTAAGGATGGATAATGGGGGTGAATATTGCAATTATGCATTTGAGTAATTTTGTGAAAATTATGGTATTAAGGTGCAAAGAATAGTTCCTTATACTCAACAAAACAGGGTGGCTGAACGAATGAATAGAACTCTTTTAGAAATGGCTCGTTGTATGTTGCATTTTAAAAGTTTGCATAATAAATTTTGGGGTTTGGTTGTTTCTTATGCTGCACATATTATAAATAGAATCCCCACCAAAACTCTCACAAATATCACCCCTGAAGAAGCATGGAGTGGTAAAAAACCTCACATTGGATATTTTAAAGTATTTGGGTGTATTGCTTGGGCACACATTCCTGATGCAAAAAGGGAAAAGCTAGAACCAAAGAGTCATAAGTGTTTGTTTATGGGTTATAGTGAAGAATCAAAGGCTTACAGGTTATATGATTTGACAACAAATAAGGTCTTTGTTAGTAGAGATGTGAAGTTTGATGAGCATTCACAACTTACAGCCACTCCCTCTCACTCTACAATAATGTATCCTAAACGATCAAGGTAAATAGCCAAGATCACTACCAAGGATAATGGACTAGTCTCCCGCCAAAATATTTTGTGCCATGCACTAGAAATGTCTATTTCAAGAGCTCATTGACATCAAAAAACAACTTGGGCCTATATAATGTATTTCATTAATGAAAATATACTAATATGCTTTAATTGTTCCTCAATGTAGCTAATGGGAATTAACTTCTAAAAAATGATTGTTAATTATTTAGGTATTTTCAAGGATATATAAATTGTAGTACTAACTCATGTAAATGCAAGGACCAATGAATGTATTTCATCATCATTTGATTTACAATATTTATTTATTTATTTTTGATAAAAGGTAAGATATGCTTGTAATATATTAATATATAAAATACTTACATACTGTTATATCATAAAACTATATCTTGGCAAACCAAAATCTCTACCCAGCAGATTAACTGTCTGATGTCTTCTTGTAAAAACAAAAATCTAACTAACCCCTGCCCAAAGGCCATACCATCCCCAATTACAGTCATTTGTGTCGCTAAAATTTAGATTAACTAGATTATAAATATTATAATCCTTAGAATCCTGAATTGCATTAGTAAAACTAAAAGACCTAGACAGAGCTACACCATGATATATCAAAAAAAACTTAACTTAGTTCAAGAGCTAATCTTCCTCCATCTGCACCATAGAATTTTCACCCTGGCCTTCCTCATAGTCACCTTGTTCTTCTTCCCAATCTGCATTCAAATCTTGCACTTTCCTCTTGCGCCCTAGCACATGATTGCCATGATCTGCATTTACATTTGGAGATGAATGGGAACCTGGCATAAAGAAAACCTAGTTTGCCATCAAGACAATTAAAGATAAATATTTTAAAACACATTGTTAGTATGAAAAGAGTTATTACTAAACTAGATAGTTTTTATCCTATCTAGGAGAGTCCTATTTACACTAATCTTAAGCATGCTTAGGAGACAACTCACTTTTTCTCTCACCTCATGTGGACTCACCAAGCATCACTACACTTGTCCACAAGGTCCTACATGTGTTTCACTATTAGAGGGGTAGTGAGAGTTCCACTCCTACCTTCTCACCTCCTCATCCTTGCCTTTATATGTAAGGATCTTTTGTATATTTTACAAGTTGTTGATTGTTGGTATAAATATTTGTACTATAACAAATTTTTTGAAAACTTGACTATGTTAAACACCCTAAAAGATAGTAAAATCTATGTCAATCTTTGGTAAGGTTTTGTTTTCAATCAACCTACCTCTACATTTGAGAAGGGAAACTCCCTCATATGATATAATTTTAATTTCTGTGGTGTTTTTGACCTAAAATCACCTAAAGACTATAGGGAAAGATGTAAAATATGAATTAAAAATAAATTGAGCTGAAAAAACTAGGAAAATCAACTCAAACTTTTGACATGTGTTTTAACAATACTTATCAATTTTATTGCAACATAAAGAAGATATTCTTAAAAATACTACAACAATTAGTGCAAAGATTTATGACATCCTCAAAGATCACATGACATAAATGATTTCACACATAAAACTTGATGGTCCCATAATCTAATTTTGATAATATATCATAAAGAAAAGTCATTCACCAAACATAAGAGAACTTGTAAACAACTCAAAATATATGAACATTACCTTTCAGATATTCCCTTTTTTGTAAAGAGTCACACAACTTTCTTCTTACAAATTTAAATTATGAAAAACCAAAAAATACCCCTTTCAAGAGGATGAATGAATATATATATATATATGCACTTCTTTCTTATTTGATTAACTTGATTACTAACTTTTAAATTTACAATTTTACAATAAAGTTAAATTATCTTTTAGGTAGGCAGTGAGCCTAGCTTGATTGGCTAAAGCATCATGTTGCAGGAAAGTCCCCACTGTCCCCATTCCCCATAGTACTAGAGGGCATGTCGTGCCAGTGTCACCAATCACATGAAAATGTTTACCAGACGCACTGTAGTTTATAGGGGGATGACTACCCGACTGATTCTTGCAGTCTATATATATATCTTTTAGACAATGTAAAATTATGAAAATGACTATATTTAAATCATATAAAGTGACTTAGATTAAAATTCATAAAATAAGATAAAAAGTCTTTGAAAACATTAATTCTTTCTAAAGTTGTGTATCCTCTAACAAATATTTTTTCTTGTTTGTAACTTTGATGAGGCAACTTTGTAGCTCCCGTATTGCTTTCCCACTAGTGTTCAAACCTTGGTCTCTAGGACTATTGTGTTGGCCAAACATTGCATCCAAACAGAAAGAGAATTCCCAACTCCTTTGATCTTTGTTTTGATAATTAGTAGCTCTTTCCTATAACTACTAGTTATATATATTATAATCTAGATAACTTAGTCATAGTAATAGCACTTACATTCTCTTGAATAAACAGCTCTTCATGTATAAGATCTTTAAAATTTTGCTTGATTACTTGGATGCCCACTAGATCTGATTTTATGTTCTCAAATATCTTTGGAGAGCTTCTTTAATTGGCTCACCTTATGATTGAAATTTTCCATTCAATACTTATAATACATGTGGTGGCATTATACTCTTCAATTTTGGTTTAATTTTTTCATTCAACAGTGTGTTTGTATCAATTTTTGACATCATCTCTTGTTGCTAAATGCTAGATAGATTCTTCCTTTCTTATTTCCTAGAGATCATTCTTATTTCTTTTCTCTTTTCCTCGGTTTCCTTGTATAAAATTATGCCTCTTTCAATGCAAAAGGGTCCATCTATAGTTACCTACTCAAGCTTCAAAATCTTTTTTGAATGTTTGATATATGTTAAATATTTCAAATGCACTCTTATCAATGCGTTGTATATTTGAATCATCTATAATCAAAATCCCATCTAATGGCTATGTTGAAATATTTAAAATATTTTTAATATAAGACAGTTAGTACTTGGATCTACTCCTCGAGTTGTTCCCTAGTGGATTTTTATTTCTCTATTCTGAGTACAAGCTTTGCACCTGAAACTTGAAAATTATGCATATGTCATTCATGTGTTGAAGGGCCAATGTCAATCATTGAAACTTGATATTCATTTTTTGTAGCCTCTTATTTACATTTGTTATCAATTGGTTTGGCTATCTCCAAATATTGTTCAACTAAAGAGTCAATCATTAATCTTGAAGTAATTTGAGCCTTTTAGGCTTAGGAGTACCACTACGTAATAAATTGGAAACCACATCAAAACCAGGCTCAATGAAATCTTGATATTTCATTTTCTTGCAAATTACAAGTTTCCTTTGACCATTGGGAGGAGGATGGAATTTTAGCATGGGCTCAAGGTAAAATTTGAGGCAATGGGTGCCAAAATGGTTTTCGATGGTGGTGTTTTAGGAGCATCACTAGGCAAAGGGGAGGAGACATATGTACAATATTGTCCATATTTGAGGGATTTTGAGGTGGTGGAGGGAATAATATATATGTGATGAAGATACATTTTCTTGTGAAATAGATCAATATTTTATTTTTGGATTTTCTCATCAGTATCAAGATCTACTTGAGGCCTTTTTACTTGTAATTTGACTCTAGATTTAGGTGTTAAAATTTTTCAAATAAACACAAGATGTGGGATCAAACAATGAAAAAAACACCTTCTACTCAAGAGAGTTGCAAACAATAATATGATCTATATCATCAACAACAAAAAGCTAAAAAATGAACCTCGAGAATCTTCAAGGAGTTCAAGAGTTCTCAAAGGTTATTAGAAGGTTAAGATAATAAAATTGGGTTTGAGTACTATATACCTTCAACAACCCTAAATGATAAATGGATTAGATTGTGACAAGTGTTAGCATCACATGCGATGAGATAGAATGATCTAATAATAGCTCACTTCATGTAACATAAAAAATCACTCCTAAGTTTAGCTTAAGTGCATGAGAATAAATTATACTAATAATAAATAAAATATTAATTAATTACTAGCTAATGCATGATTACTCTAATACCCCCCCTTAAGATGAACTTAGGGAGTAGCTAAAAATCCTAAAAAGAGAATGCATGATGGGTCTCGATAAAGAAGGCTTGATGAGGTATCCATGTACAAACAATCTAATCTCTCACAATTGGAGAAAAAGGGAGAAAACCTCATGGGAAAAATTCCTCTCCAAAAGAGAGAAAGGCGAATGAATGACTAAAAATCCTCCAAACCAATGTGAAGAACTAAGAAGCCTCCAACCAAAACAATGCCCCAAAAAAGAGAAACATGAACATCACTAAACCACAAAGAAGTTGTAGACAACTATCGAAAGATGACTGATATAGTGTTGAAATGAATAACCTCCTCTAAAATAAATGATGATTAGGATCAAGAAGATAATAATTACATCAGTGCCCCGATGACACTACTTGAATTAGACGGAAAACAAAGGCAAACATATGGAACTCGAAGATACAAATAGCATAGGTACCAATAGTCTAAATAATGCCAATCAAATAAATATAGGTCACCTCCAAAAATAGGAATGCAAGAATGTCCATATGGTAAATTCTCCATCTCACCAAAATGCATGGGTAATCAATCACTGCATCCACCTAGTACATAGAAACAAGAATTAGATACATAGATCACTCCAAAACAAAACCAAGGAAGCATTAGCGTCAATAGTAGAACCCCCCCCCCCCCATAATGTGGAAAGGGAGAGCCAGATAGGTACACTGAAACTATGTGTCACCAAGAACTGCATGTGGGAGAATGAATAATATCTAAATATGTACAAAAAAGTACTTGCAAATAAAAGGGTGTGCTTGAACAAGGCACACATGCATGAGGCATGAATCACTGGGATTTGATGTTGTCATGTAAGGAACACTCACTTGAAAAAGTTGTGAAGGAAAAACAAAGGCACTCACAACCCACCCATGGCACTTTATATCATAGTGTGAGTACAAAAGGCACAACAAGATGTGTGAAACCCTCAAAAATTATACATCAGAATGGCACTTTATCTCAGTGCATCTATAAAATATAAATTGCATGAAAAATATGTTTGCAATGCCCAAATAGGACAAAATTCTAGAAATACATATAGAATAGCCTAATACAAGTCATCCCACAAAAATAGAAATTTTTTAGGAGCTAAAACATCTAAGTAATTCACTAAAATGTGAAAACACAAAAAACTAAATAAAATGTACCTAGAGAAAAATATAGAAAAAATACATAGATGGTTGTGAATAGCTTTGAAAGGTCATTCCAGCACCATTAGAATCACAAAAAATGGAGAAACAGGTCAAAATTTGTGAGCTCTGGAGTGAAAAAAAAAAATCTAACTTTGACATGTGATAAAATGTACCAACAACAAAATTTGAGAAAAAAAACTAGCACCATTGGATAGCACTCAAAACCAAATTTTTTATGATATCTCATTTTCCAAATTTCAATACCTGAGCGAAAAGTTATGCCTTTTTTTATTCTATTTATTTTGCAAAAAAAAAAAGAAAAACAAAATTAGTCTCCCAGGGGTTGTGCACTAATCGCCCATATGACCCTAGGGTGGCTGATTTTTTTTCTTTTTTTGTTTTTTGTTTTTTAAATAAATAAAAAAAACAGAAACAACAAAGAAGATTTAAAATTTGCTCTTATAACCCTAGTTGAGAAAAAACCCTCAAAAATTGAGGAATTCATTGAATCAACACTCTGATACCATGTTATAATTATGAATAGCACAAGACACAGGATCAAACAACAAACAAAACACCTTCCATGCAAGAGCTTTGCAAAACAAAGATACACTATTCATCATCAAGAAAATACTTACAAAATGAACCTCAAGAGTCTTCAAGGAGATTAAGAGTTCTCAAAGGTTATCAAAAGGTTAAGATAATACAATGATGGTTAGTGCTATATAAGAGCAACCCTAAATGATAAAAGGATTAGATCATGACAAGTGTCAACATCACATGCAATGATACACAATGATCTAATAATAGCTCATTTTAATTAACATAAAATAGCACTCCTAAGTTTAGCTTAAGTGCATGAGAATAAATTAGACTAATAATCAATTAAATATTAATTAATTATTAGTTAATGCATGATTACTCTAACATTAGGAAGATCTTGAGCACAAGAAATTTTAAGCTTTACTTCTTTATCAGGTTCTTCACTGTCTCCTCTAATGGCCCCAACTATAGTTAACCTTTTTTTGGAAACATTGATATTAAATTTGGTTGTAGATATTGTACTAGATTTTACTAATTAAGTTGATCTTGAAGGCTTAGTAGCAGTGTGTTCACTTCTCTTTGCATCTAACCACTTTTGAGTTTTCTTTAAGACAAATAAATATCTTTCATTGATATACTTCATTTCCTCTTTTCTATATGTTAGTGTGAAAGGGGTACTTTATCTAACTAGTTCATTCTTAGCTAGTTCTCCACTAAAGTTCTCTTCACACTAGCTTAACTTTACATAGGGATAAGGTAGTTGAGCCTTTAATGACATGAGTTGTCACACCTCATAGGATGCCAACACTTGTCATAATCTGGTTGCATCTATCTCTCCCCTTGGCCTATATAACCAAGGAAATTTCCTTTGTAATCTCAATTCTCAAGCTGAATATAGCTTTGCATTCTTGAGAGGAATACAGTTTATTCCTTCTCATATTTCTAGTTTTGCTTTCTTTCAATCATTAGATTCTTGGGTAGGCTAGTTAGCAAATCTCACATGGTATTAGAACCAAATTTAAGTTTTGGGTTAGCATTCCTTTAAGAAATTGGAGAGTGTAGAGCTTCTTTTCAAAAACTAAGTATGCTCTTCTCTTGCATCTTCAGATGATTTGGAGAATTAGAAAGGTGTTGAAAAAAAATAGTTTTTGGGGGGTTCATACATTGACTTGTTAGTTACAGGTCTTATGAAGTTTCTTGGAGATATTATGAGCTCACCATTGAGTCCAGAGCAGCTAAAACAGTCAGATATGCCCTTCATTTCACCTAAGATGGACACCAAAGGCTATATTTGCAACAATTTGAAGCGAAAGGTTCATTGTCAGATCCAACAAGGAACCATCATTTCGAAGCATTTTGAGTCAAATATGACCCTGCCATCGTGCTCAGAAAGCCCAAAAACCATAAAATTGACTATCAAAATGTCAATTTTGGACAAAGTTTCTAGGTAAGGCAAAAAAAAAATTGACCAGGGAGCCATTTGGCTTCCATGAACAAATTAATTTAGAAAAAATAATTTTATTTTAAAATTAAAAAAATTTTTGTTGTCTTAAAATAAAATATTTTGTTTTGTTTTATAATATATTATATATATATATATATATATATATATTGTTTTTTTTTAAATTATAAAAATATACTTTTGTTTTTAAAAAACATTTGAAAAAATTATATTTTTTATTTTAAAAATTGAAAACAAAATATATTTTTTGTCTTTTGAAAAAAATTGAAAACTCAAATATATTTAAAAATATATTTTAAAAAAATCAAAAATTAAAAATTAAAAAAAAAAAACATTGAAAATACAAATTTCATTTGAAAATTTTTAAAAAACAAACAAAAAAAATTTATGCACATGTACCTACGCAGCCTACACAGCAGGCGATACATAGGTACCTTGGTACCTACATCCCCCTGTGGGCAACGCAATACCTGCACTTGCGCAGGCTCAGCCTTTGGGCCTTAAAAACAAAATCCCAAAGTTTTTTATAAACTTTTTTAATGTTTTTTAATTTAATTTTTTTTTGAAATTTGCCTATTTTCATAATTTTTTAATATTGTCAAAATATATAAAATCTAGATTCTGCCGACATATTATTTAATATGGCCGACTATTTTAATATTTTTTTAGTTTTTATATATTAAAAAAATATAACTTTTTGAAATTTCCGCCAACGGCATTTAATTTGCCAACTCCTCCATTGATATTTTTTTAATGTTTTTTCGTTTAAAAACATAATTTTTTAAAGTCCACCAACAGACAATTATAATAATTTTTTAATATTTTTTAATCATTTTTAAATATTTTTTAATTAAAAAAATATAAAAATATAAAAAACTCTAATTTTAGCGGATAGCTAATATGGCAGATTGCTCATTTTATCTGGAGAACTTCTATTTTTGGCGAAGTTTCTAGCAGATTTCTATTTTTGGCAAACCGCTAACTTTGGCGCCAGTTCTACTAAACTTGGCAGAAATTTTTCACACCCTCTTCATTGATGCATTATTTTTTCAATGCCAACAGTGCAAGCTAATAACTAAGGCTCCCGACCTCCGTTTTCAATGCAATTTTTTTTTAATTTGGGCTATTTTTTGTGCTCTACGCATTGGTGAAGACAGTTTCAAATTTTGGCACACAGATTTTTCAGAAATTGTTGATTCTCAAGGAGGACTCCTCACTATTCTCGTTTTGCAAACTTCAAAGTTGTATAACTTTTGTATACGACCTCGGATCAAGTTGATTCATCTTTTTAAAGTGCATGATTTTTCGTGTACTTTGCATTAGTGCTATTTAACTCATATGAAGTTGTACCATATGTATACTTTCAGCACATGCTCATTTCTTGAGGATTTGTAAAAGCATTGAAATCCAGAACTCTATAACTGTACTAAATATATAAAGTGCCAAATTATTTTTTTCTGGGGCAATTCTTTGATTAAGTAAAGAAGGGGGGGTCTCTTGTTGTCTTTGTGTGTGAACATCTCTCATACTTTGTGCTCTATTTTTCCTTCACTATGGGTACATTTAAGTTTCCATTGCTCACGCCCTACAACTACAAAACATGGCATCAAAATGCATGGAATGCTTTAATGCAACTAGGATATACACCTTATGTTGAGAAGAAGGTAATTGAACCCACAAATGATAAGGAAAAACTACTCTAGATGTTTGAATATACAAAAGCTCTTGGTTGTCTAAGGAGTTTAGTTTCTCTTGATATCATGTTTCAGATTGAAGAATGTAAAGATTCACATGATGCATGGGAAAAACTAAAAATTCTCTATGATACAACTAATGAAGTTCATGGTTATCAAATTGATAATGAATTAATGAGTCTTGATCCAAAGTCTTTTGATAACATCAAGGATTATGTAACAAAGGTCAATGAACTTAGAGCACAATGTAAATCATGTGGCTTAGAGAAGAAATACATCCAACTTGTCTATAACACTCTAAACAAACTTGGACCTGAATTTGCAACTTTTGTTTCTAGCTTTCATACTCATAGGTTGACAATGGGATCTACATTCACTACACCTTTTGTTTCATTTTCTGAAATGTTGATGCAAGAGCAAGATAAGCTTTTTTCAATGGGTCTTCTTGTAATGCCCCACCACGTAACCCTAGAGAATGACGCAAACACAACGGAAGCGTAGCAAAAAAAAGAAGTGTAATATTAACATGTAAAATGAACAACACTTAACGCATACATCCTCTAAAGTACACGACAACGCATTACATTTGAATCCCATAATAGCATGTATATAATACTCATGAAATAAATAACATACATCCATAGTATTTAAACTCATTTCACTAGATACAAAGTGCATTAAAGATTCATCCATAGAATGCATTCATTCCATAAAGTAGTTACAAAGCTCATTTCCAAAATGAGGAAGATTATACAATAATGTTACAATTACATTGATACAAGAATTCCCCTCGAATACAAATGAGGAGTAGTACATATATAATTATCCACTGGTACAAAGAACAAAGAAGATGATACATATCAACTAGTACATACGAGCTCTCCAGTTTGGAAGATCCCGCCATCACAAATATGAAATGGGAACCCAACGATGTATGGTGCACGTTCCACCCTGGAACCAAGTGGTACCCGAAGGCCCACCCCCCATGCTAGGAGATAGTAAAAGGGATCCCTAGGAAAAACCGGCAACCTCAAGACACTGGAAAACTCAAGACTAAACTACACAAGTACAAAACATAACATAAAGGTTACATTGCTTCTAGAGTAAAAGAATCAAGTTTATCAATTTCACAAAACATACTATTGTTATAGGAGTGTCACACATAATTTGGTATGGGTTACCCTGGTATAACCTTCCTAAGCTACCAGACCCCCATCCTGGTTACCCTCACTACCTCTACCAATTGTTGGACCCCCATACAAACTATGTTTCTCATCTCACCTCAAGTCTAAACACGCACTTGAACCATAAGAGAGGCATTCATTATCTTTATTATTATGAGAGTTACCCATTCATTAATTCTTTTTAAGTTATCATTTGATTAAACCCTTAGTGAGTTACCCTGGCACCCCTTCATGTGTCGGACCCCCCTAGAGAGCCACTCTCCTACTAACAACACAAGGATCTAATCCACAAACCATGGGTAGACAAGGTGCACAAAATTCGATAACAAATATCAACCATACTACAAAGGACAACACATCTCGTTTGTAGTAATCGGATGTTCAAACTGAATCACACATCCCATTCGTAGTAATAATAGGTAATATATTTTTAATTAGATAATGACAAGAATGAGAAGGTTATAGTCTCCTTACAACATGTTGAGGTTAATTAAATGAGTGGGTTAGGTACTCTAGGTGAAAATTGTGTTATTTCATCCCTATATTCCCACATGACATGTAATCTTAAGGTTCTCATATTATAGATATGTATGAAATGTTGGATGTTTCATCATGTGTGATTGACTTGGATGATTATAGGAAAATTTAGATCTCAAATATCCTATTTCTAATCCAAACAAATGAATCCCTCATGCTAAAAATTTCTCATGAAATTAGCATGAATTTATTTTGCAACCAACCTAATCAATATTTTAAGTTGTTTCATGAGATTAATAATTTTAGTCTATGCAATCCTTTTTTTGTATCATGTAGTGATTCACATGATGACATAGAAGGAATTTCATTTCAAATCCACCACCCAATCGGGATATTTTAGAATTTTCTTTTTAAAGTTTTTGTTTTGATTTTGTTGAGAATATACAAAAAAATAAATTAAAAAATTCTTAATCACAAGTAATGTCACTCATATTTTTCTTAGATTCAGTTAAATAAGTAGATGATTCATTTAGTTTCAGCAACATGGATGATATTACTTAGGATAATCATAGCTTTATTTCTATCTCTAAAGAAGAGGTCTAGTGGGATTCATTAATAATTAATAATTCTATACTAAACCCTTGATAGGATCCAAGATAATGTAAAATCTAAAACATTGATTTAACAAAGAGACATAATTTTCTAAGAATACACTAGTATAATTCAATTTTTTTTTAATCCCATAACTGTTCATCATGGATCTAATATTTCCATCAATATTTACATTCCTTATCTATCTATAAATATAATATAATATTATTAGTCCTAGCTATACTTATTTAATCTATGTCGATTTATGCTTATTTGATTGCAATTACTTAATTAGCTTAGGTTAACCCATAGGGAAAGTTTATTTTCCTTTATAATTTTTATGAACCTAATGAATCTTACATGAAACAATCTTCACTCTAAGGTTTCATATATAATAAGTGTCTTTAGATCTGCACTTTTATGATATTTTGGGGATTTTTCACATAAGGTTGTGCCATATTTTACTCGCATTGTATTATAAAGTGCCATGGGTGGGAGTGGGGGGGGTTGCGTAGTGTCTTTGTTACTTTCCATGACACCTTTATCCAATGAGTGTCCCTCTAAGACAACAATGAATCCATGTGATTCTTACCTCATGCATGGGTGCCTTTTTATTGCACACCCTTTTTCAATTGTATGTACATTCTTGTGCACTTTCAGATGTTGTTTCTTGTCCTTCACGCACTACATGGTGATACACAAGTTTCAGTGGATCTATCATGTCTCTTCCAAGTAAACATTATGGGCGGTATTATACTGTTCATGCTAATGCTTCCTTGGTTTCGCTTTGGAGTGAACTATGTATCTAGTATTTGTTCCTATGTATTAGGAAAATGCAGTGGATTATTACCAATGCATTTTGAAGTGAGATAGAGCATGAATACCATATAGAGACTCTTGCATTCTTGTTTCATGGAGGCAACCTTTTATCTTCAATTAATCAGTGTTCTTCGAACTATTGGTACCTGTATAAATTTAACTTGCATTAGTTGAGTAGTGTTGTTGGGGTCACTTGTACAGATTCATGTGACATCTATATTTTTATTTGACAGATGTTTTTCCTTTGTTTTCCATCTTATCATTGTTCAAGTAGTGTCATTGGGGGCACTCACGCAAATTGTTGTCTTCTTGATCTTGATCAACCTATTTTTAGAGGAGGCTCTTTAGCTATAGCACTATAGTAGTCATCAAGTTTGACAGTTGTTTGCAACTTCTTTCTACCTCACTAATGTTCTCCATGTTCCTATTCTTCTTGGGACATTATTTTGGAGGCTTCTGATTCCTTCATCTTTTGTTTCTCTCTTTTGGAGAGGAGTTTTCTCCCGCAGGGTTTTTCTCCTTTTCTTCATTTATGAGAGTTATTTGTTTTGTACATGGATACCTCATTAGGCCTTGTTGTCAGGGCCCATATTTTGCATATTTGCATTGGTACGTTCCTCCCTAAGTTTCACTTAAGGGGAGTTGTTGGTGTGAATAAATTCTTGTACCTAGTTAATTCTTTACTAGGGACTTAGGGGACTTAGTTCACATGTTACTTGTTTACTTAGGATATAAGCATTCTTCTAGAAGTCTTAGTTGTCTTATCTAGACGTTATATTATCCTAGGTAGTTATGAGTTAGTTGTCTCATGTGAGAGGATTAAGACACTTGTCATGATCTTGTCTTATCCTATCTCTCATCCTTGCCTTTATAAGTAAGGCATCTCTAGCATACAATACATTGCATTGTAGAGTATTTGATCACATTGTATCATATTGCAATTTTTGTTTGGTGGAATAGCATCTTCCATTGTTGCTTCTCTCTATTTCTTGTGGATGTTATTTGGTGTTGTAGATTGAAGATCTTGGTTGCTCACTTCAACAATCCTCACCATTTTGATCATAAATATCTCTCATACTTCTATTTTTTGTCTCCTTAATCTTTTCAATGTTGGATTTAGCATCATTTGAAATAGATCCAAGGGACCTTTGTGATAAAAATTAATTTGGAGAGCAGGGGAAGTCATAAAGGTGTTGGCAAGAAATTGAGTCCACTTTTTGACGTAGAAGTGATTTTCCTTATTTTTAGAATTTGAAACATTTAACCTTAAAATTTGAAGCATTTAGAGATGGAATCTTGAAAAAAGTCACTAATCATAAAATGTAGTACTCAAAGTCTAGTTTCCAAATATGTAATCTATTTCAATACCCATATGCTACAAATTAATTTTCAATAGGCATTTCTAAAAACCACTTTAAAAGTCACCTTTTTTTAGCATACCATGCATGTGTACGTCATCCATATTTTGACCTAAATTACCATATTTTTATAAATCCTTTTGGGAAAAGATTTGTAACTCATTGAAGCATGTTTTCAATATATTTTTTGTAATTTTTTATTGAATTTTTTTTTGTTAAATTTTTATTAGCTATATTTGTTGTTTTGAAAAATTGTCATGTACGTCACGCATAAGATGACCTAAAGTTATCATTTTTTTATTTTTTTTAAATTGAAAAGAATTGTCTAAAGTACATTTTCATGCAATTCATTTTACAAAAAAAGTCGCCAGCCATATGTCTAAACTCACTTTTTTTTGTGACATTGTCAAGACCTTCAACTTGCAAGTCAAACTAGGTTAAAGGCCTAGGTTCGAATCCCCAATGCTTTTCCCAAACCAAGAAACAAAGCACAAACCTGACCAAAAATTCATATTTTTAAAAAACGGGATCCCGTTTCATAAAAAAATATTTTTTTATGCTTTTACGAAATGGGATCCCATTTTCAAAATTGCCAATAATGGAAATTACTATTTTTGAAAAAATTTCAAAACAAGATACTGTTTTGAAAAGTTTCCAAAAATGGAAATTTCCATTTTTAGAAAATTTTCAAAGCGGGATCCCATTTATTAAAAAATGAGATCTTGTTTTCTTGAAGCTGATTTCAAGTTTTTTTCTAAGGAAAAAACTTCCACATTTCGTGGACTCATCTTCTTGCATTTACTCATAAAGCATTGGCTTCTCTAGAATGGTTCTAAATTATGCGGTCTTTCTATTAACCAATAGAATATTTGGTTGTCCCCCATTTTGCAATGTCACAATCTCCCTTTAATGATTTTTCCTTGGTTTTGTGCCTTGAGATTTCATAAAAAGTATTTAGAACTATGTAAGACCTTTTCTCCAAAGCTTCCACAATTCTTCTATCATGGAGCAAATAAAAATCCAAGTGGTGTCCAAACACTACTTTCTAAAATGACATCGTGGAAAGGATATATTTGGATCTCTCCTCCCTTCCCATGGTTCCCACTTTGAATCAATGATGACACTTATAGTTGCTAGTTGTAATGCAGATTCTACACCATTTGGTTGGCAATTCTAGAACCCAAAAAAACCCACTTTTCCTAGTGTATTATTTTCCAAGGCCTTCTTGTTGGCTCTATGTTGTATCATTTGAGAATCCTCAACCCTTTTTTCCCATCTTGTGGGCAACCAAAGTCTCAAACACCCTCTATAGTTTTTCCCTAAAGCTTACAATGTTTGGACCTAGATTCATGGTTTTTAAAGCCCTCCAAACCTAAATTTTTTTTATGGAACATGTATCTTTTAGGGTTCAATTTTCCTTGCATCCTCACAAGTTCAACCAAATCTAGAATTCTTTTAAGGTGGAGATTCTATTCAGCATATGGAGACATATAAATTAAACTATTTTTACCAATTGTTATGTTGATCATTATGTTTCACTTTATATAAAAGAAATCATTTATTTAAAAGTTTTTCTATAAATTCAAGCACAAGCTAACAAAATTGCACTTGAAGTGGCCTTTTTATAGGTACTCTTCAACCATAGGTGCAATTCCCCTTATGTTGTTTCCAAAGTTTCTCTATCTCCCTCTCCCTCTAAGGGACACTTGCTTTCTCAAGGGCACCATCATAGATGTAGCCTCTCTATTCAAGGTAACTGGGAGACTCAAACCTAGGGTTCTCCCTTTATTGCAAGAAGGGATCCTGGTCAGCAAGGATGGTCATATCCTACTCTTCAATGCTTTGTATCTCTTCCACCTATGGGAGGAACTTCTAGGTAGCCTACTGGTGGTAGTTCTAGCCATTTTGATTCCAACAAGTTCCATTGACTGGCTCTTGCAATTTTACCTACTCATGCTATAAATGAAGAAGATAAAGATAAAAATAATGGTAGGTGGGAACCTCTCATGAACACTCTAATCCTTGCTAATGTATGAGGTAAATCAAATGATTGGGATCTTCCTCCTCCCCCTCTACTATTGTTCTCATTTCCAAGAAACCTTGTTTATGTTTTTTATGCTCAAGGCTTTAGCATTGTATGGAATTTAAGGGTGTGACCTTTTTCCACCCACCTTTATTTAGAATATGTGTAGCATTATTTTATATTTATGATAATATAGACACTTATTCATCAAAAAAATGAATAACTTATTGGAATTTTATCTTATAACTTTTTGTTAGCACTGGGATGTTTGTTTTGGTTAATTTCTTTTTAAAAATTGAGGTTGAAATATTGAGGTTACATTACCATGATGAATTATCCATACATTTTAACTAACAATAGTAAGAAGAGAATTATTTACATTTTCTTTAGGTATATTTAGACTTACCTAGATAACAAAATTATTTAGATTTTGAGCAACTAGATGATTTACCTCAAAAAACTACTATGTTTTTAATAACAAAGGGAAACAAGAAATAATTTGTTTGAGATTTTTCCTTTTATTTTGATGTGTTATTATCTTCTATAGTTCACAATACCAATACAATTTATTTAATATGACATTTGAGAATGAAAACAAAATTTTCCTCCTCAATAGATGTAAACATTGTAAGTTAGGTTAATTTTAACTTTTTATCCTCTACATGTTAGTAGTATATAGTGGATAATATTGATTATACAAGCAATAATGTTAGTTAGAAGAGATTTATTTTCCACCTTTTTCATGTCTCCAATATTACATAGAGTTTAGATTCATATTTAATATACATTTTACTAGTCGCATGCAACTTGAAAATAATATCATAATAATATTTTATATAGGTTTGGATTTATAAATCAAAAAAGAGTGAAAAAGGAAGATTGTAAAACAATGCCCAAGACTACATACCTATGCCATCCACCTTATATTGAATAGAATAAAACCAAAATTAATTAAATAAAACCATAATTTAAGTATTTTTAGAAGTAAAAATAAGAACTTAAAATGGTAACTCAAAAATATGATAACTTGAATTCCTGCCTTGGAAAAATCAAACAAGGCATACATTTATAACCATCTAATTGTGATTCATCCACTTTAGTGGTGAAGAGATTTGGTTGTACCAAATAGATATAGTGTTAATAGCTAAGCTATACTATACCATATTATTTAATTCAATGGTTTGCAAAAATTGAAAAAAATTCATATGATAGGGAGTAGAATAAAGTGGACAATTAATGCAAGAACATTGGTGAAAATTTTGTGTTCATTTCATGTGGAACCCCACCATTGACATTTAATCATAATTGAGGGTCATTTAATATTAAAAAAATATTCAATTTGAAGTATTTATGTGGGCATTTCTTAAACTTAAAAGTATTAAAATGGTTAGTTTATAATAAACTATAAATTACACTCTAATTTTAAATAGAACTCACTCTCTTACAAAAGAATTTTTCTCTCTTTTAAATTACACAAAGTTGGTTTTTAGTGTTAAGATATAACTTACAATTCTATAACCCAAAAATAATTTTAAGATTAAAAGCCCAAAAAATATAATTAATATAATATTATATTGAATTCTTTAAATATTGGTGCAAGAAAAACACCCATCTTAAAGCCATATTTTGCATATCCAAATGTATAGTCTCAATGTAACGATGGATCCCAAAATAGTGATAGAAGATAAACACCCACCTTCAATATTTCTCAACATATAGTCTTAATATAATGATGGATCTCAATGTATTGTCTTAATATAATGATTGCTCTCATGGAAAAATTTATTTGCAATAAAATTTGATGAACATGGTTAAATATAATCTTAATACTTTCATTTTGTGGAATAAGTTATCTTTTGTATTATTATGAGATTTGTGTTAATAAAATATATTTGTTTTAGATTTGATAGTGTGATTTAATTTTATTGATTTTTAAAGATTATTTAAATGATTAATTATTAAATTATGAAATAATATATGTAAACAATAATATAAAATTTGAGAAAGTTAATATTATGCATGTGAACATTTCTCTTCTTAAAACTAAATCAAATTTTTCTTTTAAACTTATTTTTTTAAATAAATTAATTACATATAACAACATAAAAAATAAAAAAACCCCATCCTATTTGTTAAATAAGTTAATTACATAAAACAACATAAATTAATGAATGGTTCATAAGGCACAACACTTGCTGAAGGTTTTGCAATGGTAACAACTGCTGGCTTAACCTTGGAGAAAACTCCTGGTTAAGCGCGCTTGAGCTGGAGCAGTACTGGGATGGGTGACCTCCCGGGACGGACCAGTGCTTCACCTCTGTGAGCATCACCTAGATGCAATGAGTGCTAAGTGGACCATTCGATATCATGAGAGATGGGTTCTTGTTGAACCACTACTCATGAAACATGGGTCAATGAGTTTGACTCGAAACTACACGGTTGAATCCGATAGCAATATCATAACCCATCCTATTTGTTAATAATTTTATTTTGTTTAAATAAAATTTTATTAATTTTACATATGTTAAATATGAATTTTATAGAATTTCATATAACAAAAAAAAAAAAAAAAATGCTTTCTATTTCATCCACATTACCGTTGCACCCTAGAGAGCGTAAGTCAACAACTCCCTTTTGTCATAACACTATACGCGTTGAAACAAACGTGGCTCATTCAATTGGGGAAATGACAATCTTTCCTCTGGCTCGTTCGCTTTCCAGGTGTTTGAATGCCTCCACAACATCAGGAAACGCAAAGGGACTCTTTGGATCAATCACAGGCTTCAGTTTCCCGCTCTCTATATATTTGCTGAGTCTTTCCAGATTCCTGCCTCGGGGCATCACAACTGGGTGCACTGCTCTCGGATGTATAGGGGTTGGTGCAATATCCACAAATTTACCATCCTCTTTTGCAACCACATGAGACTTAAACGAATCGCCTGTAAACAAAAATGATTCAGAACCTTTTCTTCAAAATTCAAACAAAAATATTAGTGGGAACAAAAGTTTTACAAATTGTAAACTCACCTATGGTGTCGAAAACAAAATCGAATTTCTCATCTACTTCCTCGTAACTCTGCTTGGTATAGTCCACCACCAGATCTGCCCCCAGGCTTTTCACAAACTCCACTTTCCCCGTGCTGCAAGTCGATACAATTCTAGAAGCTTTGAAAACATGCTTTGCCAACTGAATCGCCAGGCTGCCCACGCCGCCGGCGCCTCCCACAATAAACACGCTCTGCCCCTTCTCAAAATCAACGGTGTCGAACGACTGCAGCGCGGTTAAGAGCGCAAGCGGCAAGCTGGCGGCTTCCTCAAAAGACAAATTGCTGGGCTTCAACGCCAACATATGCTCTTCCGCCACCGTGTACTCAGCCAGAGTGCCCAACGCCTTCAGGTCTCCTTCACTGGCATCCAGAATCTCGCCATAAACCTCGTCTCCCTTCTTAAACTTCGACACGCCTTCGCCCACCTCGGCAACGACTCCTGCTAAGTCACACCCCGGCACCATCTGCGAACCACGCCCCAAACAAAAAGGGAAAATATTATGTACTTTTTATTAATGAAATCTAAAACAAAAATTTAAACCATAAATAAACTAGGTTTTGGTTGAGTATACAGGAAAAGGGGCATCCACGCTGCCCAGGACGATAGCTTGGCGTATTTTGTAATCCACAGGATTCAGAGCAGCTGCACGAACTTTAATCAAAACGTGGCCAAGCTCTACTCTTGGAACTTGGATTTCCCCAAATTGCAGAACGTCGACAGATCCATACTCATTGTAAAACCATGCCTTCACCATTTTTACTTACAACAGCTGATTTCTTTGCCTACCGAAACACAGTTTTTAGAGTGGTATGAAGCAGAGGAACGAGTTGGCCCTTTATATCATTCATCCTCTCTCCTAACGTCGACGTAAGCTGTGATGACATGGGAAAGAAGAAAACACAGTTCAGAAAAAAAAACAACTGGGCCTTTTATGTTATTCCTCCTTTCTCCTAAAGTCGACGTAAGCTGTGACGACATGGGAAAGAAAAAAAAACAGTTCAGGAAAAAAAAACAACTGAAAATATCTTGTCGGAAACGTCTATGGAATTCTATCGCTCGATAAGGTAGAGCAGTCCACATTCATTGAATCTTGTTAAGGCGGTGGGTTGTTCCTGCCTACAATTTCCGTGAGTCTCGCAAAAATAAAAAATAAAAACCTCTAACCAAACAAATGGTTAACTTTAAGAGTTTTGGTCTTGTCAAAAAAATGCCATTCAAATGAATATTCAATTCTTTTTTTCCCAATCAAATATCCAATCGAAAATGATATAGAGTATTTTTTCTAGCCCTATATATATTTCATTTGGAGTTCATAAAAAAATAACAACAAGATTAATATTATGATCTTGGCTCTATCGTATGTTTGTCATATTATAGTATCATGTAGGATTTATCTAGAGTTTTCTCACATTTATTGTGTCCCATTTGTTTTTACTATGTTTGACGATGTTTTTCTACCCCTTTATATAGCGTTAACCTTCCATTCCTTCACAATTGTTATTGTTGGAGTTAAAGGTTTGACGATGACTACCAATGACTCTCCTACTCAAATGCTCCAAGAATTTTATCTCGAACATATTTCATGAGGTAAGTCCCCTAACCCACCTCCAAATCTTGTGCTTCTCATTACGAAGCTTGATGAAGCTTGTAAATGGCTCAAAAATCTTTCTTTAATTAGTTAGTTTTTGGGTAGAGCCTCCCTTGAAAGCATGCTTCAAGATTGGGTCGACAAAGCCTAGTCCTCGCATGGACTATGTCTTGTTTTTATGTGAAACCTCATTGAGGGTTTTTTTCCTTTTTTGTCGAGACTAATCATGTCAAGATTGCATTTCATTGAGCCCAATGGCTTGTCCATTCCTCCCTCATGTTTAAACCTTGGATTTGTGACTTTTTTGTCTTTGAAAAAAAGTCCATCTGGGTTGAATTCCCAAGGTTACCCTCACCATGGTAGAACTTTCTCACTCGAATAACCTCTTCTATAGGCTCTATTGTTTGTGTTGAACCTAAGAAGTTTTATTTAGCTCACCCTCAACGTCAAGTTTGTGTCAAGGTTGATCTTGCTTGAGACCTGAAGGAGTCAATGGGCATTCAAATTGGTCAAATTTGTTACTCTTAGTGTGTCCACTATATCAATCTTCCTATTAATTTCTATCATCAATGGGCCTTTCACCACAAGATTAAGGATTGTTTGTTAGCCTCCCAATGACCTAAACTCTCTCCTTAGGCCTCTACGAGGCTATCTCCTCTTGCAAAGGAGGGTTGGTCTACAATTGTTAGTTGCAAAGCCAAGAATGCTAGTTCTTCCAAACATCCTTCTAAATCTATAGTGAAGGGGGGGTCTTAGGTTTGCATGCTTGAAAGCTTTCTAACACAAATGGGTCAAGCATGGTGACAACTTCCAAAGCTCAACCTATGAAGGTTGTCTCACAACAACATGCATGTAGTGGGCACCCTGGAATGCCCAAAAACTAACCCCACTGCTGATAGGAATTTAGTCAAACAGTTTGCAGCCAACTCCTTATTCCTCCGTTTAATGTTTCAATGTTTTTTTTTTTTTTGTTTTTAAGTCTTTGCATAGGTATGAAACCACATAACATGAACTAAAAAGAAATTACAATCATAAGCAAGCTGGAAATTGAACTACTGTTGTTATAATATTATTTCCAGAATTAATAAAATCAAATACATAGCAGGTTATTTTCAAC
>VDFB02006104.1:0-16373 GCA_007258455.2 Sequoia sempervirens | reverse complement strand
TCATCCTATCCTTGTATTTTATGCATGGAATTGTACTTTAACTTCTATCATTAAATTCATTATGCCTTGATAGTGCTGCCCCCCTCTATGCAATTTGTTATTGACACTATGACCTCATTGTTCTTTGCTCATGTCCCTTACTTGCATTTTTCTTAATGCAACATAAAATCAAGGCTCCATTATATAGCATAAATAGTTATCTCTTCAGGTGAGTGCCATTGAGTTATGAACATATGATTGAAATTAGGCACTCCATTTTGAAAATGATGCACCTTTACTCAGTTTTGCACATTATTTAAGCAGTTTAAATAAGCTCATTACTCACTTGTGATTCCCATTTCAAAGTGAAAGGGGGTAACCTCATTGCACCTTTGGCTGGCTATCATGAATGGAGAATGTGCTCAGTTACCTTATAAATTGATCTTCAAACAGAAAATGCTTTTATTTGAAAAGTTGAATGTCTCTTGCTATCTCATACCCCTCTCAAGATCTAGAGGGCAGCATGCTGAGGTCAACCCTTCTGGGAGCCCATTTTTTCCACCACATGTTGTGATGTCAAAAAATATGAATAATGTAATGATAATGAACTTGTACCTGCACAGTGAACAAACAAGTTAGACAAAACGTGAAGTTCAATGCTTTTCCCGATGACTTGAATTTCATTTGATGATCTGATTTTGGCTCTCCTACATACATCTGATAATTGCTCAATTGATCAAATGTATTATGGATATAGGCTATATTTCTATTGATAGGACATATGATGAGATTTATATCCAGAGCGCTAACCCAATCCTTTCATCATCATGTTGGTTCATCTGCAAATTAGTAACTGTAGACATCCAAATTTGGACACTTAATTTATCCAAATTTACCACTTTTCATCTAAACATCCTATTATTTGCATTAATTAAGTAATATTACTATTATTTAATTAATATCCTTAATTATGCCAAATCCCTAAGGTATTTAATTAATAATTAAATACCTTACCCTCCTTAATCCTCTTTTCATTTCAAATGAATTAAATAAATATTACATTTTATTTTAATTCTCACATGTCATTTCATCTAATCCCAATCCATCTCCCATCTTTCATTACATGCACATGCCTAATCCTTCTTGATTACTAGGATGTGTCACATCCTCCAACTTTGCTGGCTTCTAACCCTCACAACCCCCAATGCCCCACTACTAAATTGCTGCTTCCACCAGTTCCTGGTCAATCCTCCCCATCCCCCAAGGAATTTTTACCTTTTATTCACCCTAGGTTCCTCTCCTCCCCATTTGAATTTTAATTCACAATTTATTCCTTCTAGAATCCCCTTTCCCCATGCATCTTAGAACTCTTTGGATTTGTCACATCAAGTCACATGTGACAAATTCCCACCTTTTGGGAACCTTGTCTTATCCACTAGATTCTTCCAATCATTGTGAATTTAAAATTCACTTTTATTCTCCCAAAGCTTTCCCCTTCCCCATGTGATTGTTGAAAGGTCACATCAAAGTACTTGGAAGGTACTTGTCCTTCCTCCACATCATGTACCTCTCTTCCACATCACCTACACATCATCTCACCCTTAGCCCTCTCACATTCCACATGTCAAAATGTGAGGGCTTGTGAGTTCTCAACTCACCTTAGCCCTTCATCTTGACTTTGTTGGATATATCCTAACTATTGAATTCTCTAGAGAATTTAAGATCCTCTATAAATAGCCCATCCTCTAAGGCATTTAAAGAGACTTAGTCATTTTGCAACTAAATACTGCCATTTTGTGCACTCATCTAGCCATCAACATTCATCCATTTGCATCTACATTCAAGCATATAGTCAAGACTTGCATTTAGCCATATCAAGAGCCATCAAGGAGCATACAAATCAAATCATATCAAGGGCCAACCAAGGAGTTTCAACTGCAAGAAGGGAGGTATATCCATTTGTCTTCATTTAGCACTTTCCTCTTTGCATTTATAAATTTCTTAGGCTAATCTTGAGGTGTTTCCTTATGTTTTTCCATTGCATTTTAATTGCCTAGAAAGGGTTAGACATTTTGGTATCATTGACCAAAATTTTTGGCTAACACTTTTTCTGTAGAAGGGCTTACTCACAACCCCTGGTTAAAATTTTGGCTAACACTTTCATTAGCGGGCTTAATTACGCCTCCTTGACCAAAAATTCTTTTGTGCTAACACTTTTCGCGTATACGCATTACGCCCTGATTTTCACGCTGGGGCGAGCATTTACGCCATTTTTCCTTCCACAAGGGGCTTAATAAATGCCTCTATTGGGTGAATGGGGTTTATTTACACCTCCATTTTCCTCCTCCCAGTAGCGACATTTACCCCGCATTTTCCTCAGAGGGGTGATTACCGATTTTCCACAAGTAGTGATTACGCACTTGATTTTCCACAGAAGGGCGACTGCGCCCCTGATTTATTGCAGAAGGGCAACTGTGCCCCCTTGTAACCGCGAAGCAACACATTTTGAAAGGTAAAACTGTTCTTGCAAGGATATTGGTGTTTTTTTTTGGCTAACTTTTTTGTAGCATATTCTTGTGAAGTTGATGAAGAAAGTAGGATAAAACATCTAACATTTGCTTGCAGGGCTATCCGTTCGCTCAAAATTTTTAAAATATCCTTGTTGTTTGCGTTAATCTAAGAACATAGTTTAATTAGGGGGGAGTAATACTCATTGCTTGTTGTGTCTATCTTTTTCTATTACCCAAAGGGGGCATTAGCTTGTTTTCGCTTTCCCCTTGCACTTCGTGTGAGCTTGGGGAGTAGTTGGAAACAATTAGTGCTTTCTTTCTAGTGGGACCTGCTTGGGGATTTCATCACCCCAAAGGACGATTCCAACCATGCTTACCGGCGGGGTATATAAAGGGGGGAGAGCGAAAGCTATACCCCAATCCAGTCACATTGTAATTGGCGGAGCGTCCAAGCTAGGGTGATACCTAGATAGATGTGAAGAGTTGGTCCGAGCCCTTCAATATCTCACTGGGGTTCCTGGCTCACGCTTGTGACGGGCTGGTGTTCACGGCCAGCCTCACTGTGACTGAGAGCATTAAGGGACTTTGTAGGCCACACTTTGTTCATCCTAGATAAGACCTTTGGGCTATACTTAATATTTCCATCACAGATTGTGTTTGCTTGAGTGTTTTTCTTTAGAAAACCACAATGAAATTTTGGATAAATTGGCTCTTTATTATTGTTATTTCAAAGTCCCTTCCATAGTCATTTTCATCAAACCAAGTCCCGAATTTTTTCGCTAGCATGACATTTCCCATTTCACAGCTGGGGCGACATTTAATTTTTCGCAAAGGGGTGATTACCCCTGATTTTCCATAGTGGGGCGATTACGCCCCTGATTTTCCGCAGTGGGGCGATTACGCCCCTGATTTTCTGCAATGAGGTGATTACGCCCCTAATTTTCTATAGAAGGGTGACTGTGCCCCTGATTTACTGCAGAGGGGCGAATTTGCCCTCCTGAACACCCGAAATCACCCCATTTGGATCCGTTTAGCCTCTAAACCATCATTTAATCATTCCCAACCATTATCTCATCATCCCAAGCCTCCATTTAGTCACTCTAAGCCTCCAAAAACCTCCATTTGATCAATTTAAACCTCTATCTTATCATTCCAAACCTCTGTTTAACCATTCTAAATCCCCATCACATCCTCTAATCATTCTCATCTTCAATCCAATCCTAATATGAGCTTTAATCTAATCCCAATCTGAGCTTAACCAAAACCCTAATCTGAGCTTTAGTCATTTCAACCTTTTATTCATCCATTCTAAACAGTTATTCTCCCTTTTCGATCATCCGTTTCCCTGTTCTGAGTAAACACTCATATATTTTGAACCTTCATCTATCATCTCAAACTCTCGTTCTATCGTTCCAATCATCCATTTACTCGTTCCGAGTAAACATTCATCCATTTCACACCTCCTTTCGTCATTCTGAACTCTCGTTCTATCGTTCTAATCATTCATTTACTCGTTCTGAGTAAACATTCATCCATTTCACACCACCTTCAATCATTTTGAACTCTCATTCTACAATCTCGATCATTCATCTACTCGTTCCGAGTAATCTATCATTCATTCTAAGCTTTCATGTTCTCGTTCTGAAAATCATTCATCTATTCTTAGCAGTCATTTACTCGTTCCAAATAATCATTCATCCATCCCGATCAATCATTTACTCATTTTGAGTATTTTTTCATCCACTTTCTTTCATCCATTTCTCCAATCAAATCATCATTTCCCCCATCCAAATCCCTTGAACTTCGTCTCGGGTTATTATCCAAATTGACCTAAGTGTCTGATCTGATCATCCTCATCAACATTTGCTTAGAATTGTCATCATCATCATTGGCCCAATCAATTCACCTTCAATCTCAAGGTGGATTCGGTGCTACAATCATCCATTTATCCTTTAATCTGATCAATCAACATCCTAAGTCACCTAGGGTAATCTCTGAATGGGGTTTTTCAATCCCTCTCATCATCCTATCTGATCGATCAGTTAATGTTATCAATCATCAATCAACCTTATCCAATCCAATCCAATCTAATCCAATCCAATCCAATCCAACCTTATCTAATCCAATCCAATCTAATCCAATCCAATCCAATCCAATCACATCACCTTTGACCCAATCAATCTACTTCTATCTTCAAGCAGATTCGGTGTCGATCGCCAAAATCAATCCCATCACATCATCCAATCATCCTAATCTAAGCTTTAATCCAATCCCGATATGAGCTTGAGATAAATCTCAATTTGAGCTTTAGTCCATTCCCATCCAAAATATTTCATCCATCCTCTTTATCCTTTCACCATCATGAATCCTTATCCTCCATCAATAATAGTCAAGGGAAACCCTAATTACGTTAACAACGATAATGAAAGTCTTGTCGATCAAGAAGAATGTGACATAGATCCCCCTTGACACTATCATTGTTAGTGTTTTCCACTTTCCATAACCACCGCCTCTTTAGCATCCTATTATGTTCATCCATAAGGAACATGTTGTTATGTTACTCTTTTGACAAGGGATATCCATCATAATCTATCTACATTCTACCCCTTATCCTCTATCTACCATCACAATACTCCTATCCTAATCCACTTCCCACATCCTCCTATCTCAATCCTTCATCTTCATATACCCACTACCCTAATCTTCCATACCAATCTATTCACCCTAATCCTACATCCACACCAACCTATCCTAATATAACATTCACACCTTCCTATCCTAATCCAACACCCGAACCAACCTATCTCAATCCGCCACCTCAATCTTCCTAGCCTAATCCACCACCTGCATCCTCCTGTCCTAATTCACCATTCCAATATCCTTATCTTAACCATTCCTCTAATATTAATTCCCCATCTATTCCTAGTCCTACATCCAATCCCATTCCCGCATCTAATCCTAGTCCACCAATCCCTAGTCCCAATCCCCCAACAATCCATAATCCTTCATCCCCTCCTACCATGCCATCTCAGCCTAGAGTATTCAAGTTTTTCACTCCAGAAGTTCTCCAAGGACTTATAGCAAAGAGGACATCTCCCACTCCACACCTTGAAGTTATGGAATCATGCCATCCCAACCCATCATCCATGGTCATTAGTGACGAGACCCTTCTCCACCCAACATCTATCAGTGATGAAACCATCACATCCTCTGAATCCACTGAGCCCCCATCCCTTACCATCACATCTACTGAATCCATTGAACACCCACCTCCTACTCCAAGAGTCGTCAAGCCTCACCCACCACAACCCAAACCAATCCGAAATCCATTCTCGATGACTGTGATCAATCCTCCATCCTTCCATCTCCCCTTAACGAAGAACACTTCACATCCCTATCACAACAAGATGAGTCATGCCAAGAGTCTAATCCAAAGCATGCCAATATATCCCCTTCTCCAGATCAAGATCCTACCATCCCATCTAGTCCACCTCAAGATCACAGTCCCCCATCCATTCCATCCCATGATCCCCTTGTCATTCAAGATTCCACCACTCCATCTCCATCACATGAGCCCACTACCATAAGTTCAGATCCTATCATATCCCCTGATCCCTCTCCTGATACCACCCATCCAAATGCTCCTATCCCATCATCTCCCTCTCATGATCCCCCATCATCACCTAAAACTGCTATCCCCACACCACTTGCATATCCCCTTGGTATGCTCACATTCTTCCATGTTGGCCTCCTTGCAGAAGAAAAATATAGTGTATTTACCACCCGTCATCGTCCACCTAATAATGGACTCGCATCATGTTTTCAGAATAACACAAATCCTATCATGGATCACATGCTCAAGAAAATGACCTATCAAGGAAAAGGTCTAGGCCTTCATGAGCAAGGTATTTTGGAACCCATCCAAGTCAAAGAAAAAATCTGCATGCAAGGTCTTGGACCTACTTCCCAAGACTCACACTCTAAAGATGTTGGTACAACCTCTAGACGTCCTCAACGAGCCTCTTCCAAAATAAATATAGGCTCTTTCCATCGCTCCACCAAATCATATGCTGCCATCCCTCCTCCTTTATCGTATCGCCTCAAAACAACCGTCCATATTCCTCCTTCATCTACTCCATCTATTTTGGGTCCTTACATCCCTCCATCTACCATGCCCATGTTTCCTCTAGGTCCTACGTCTATTTTGGGCTCCTATATCCTAAAATCACCTCCTCCATCTCGTCCTATCCATCCTTTCATCCATTTATCACCTATCCATCATAAACATCATAAACATCCCTCTCACATTACCCATAGTTAGGATCAACAAAGGCACATACCTAAACATCCTCCATCTACACATAATCCCCATACTCCTACCTCCATCACTCCACATCATCCATCTCCTCAAACCCGTCCCATTGCTACTAAAAACACTTTGGATGTTAAAGAAAAAATGCATAAATCCAAACATCCACATGAATCTAAGGCTCCCCATGTCCCCTCCAAAAGACATGGTGAAGAGAAAAAAAGATCTAAATCTAAATCAAATCCGTAGGCCACAAAGGCCCACCAAAGAAAAGATCAAAACCATGTGGATCCCAAAGAAAAAATATGCAATGCCATTAAACGAAAAATATATAAGAACATCCAAAGTTGCTAATCCAAAAGCTAGTCATACACCCCTTTCATCTCCTAAGTTTGTTTTGGGTCCTTATGTTCCAAAGTTCACCACCCCATCTCCTCCATTATCCACACATTCTCCATCCATTAATCCTCTTATCTTTCATCCACCACCATGTGCCAATGTTGGTCACGAACACATCTCCCCATCACATCTCCCCCCCATCATTCCATCCATACCCTTTGCAGCATCCCATCCATTATCCCATGTATCTCCCCTCTCAAATCCCTCTAATTCATCCTCTTGCATAATCCATTTATCCTAATAAGGTTGTACTAACATCCAACAGTCGCTTCAAACATGGGCTCTTAATACCTCCTATGGAACTTGATGCTTGAGTCCTTCATCCATATCCTTATCACATATCTTCTTAATCCCCTTATCAACATCCCTATCCTTATCCATTTTCATCCCCTTGCTATCTACAAATCTAAAAAAGTCAAAAAAACAAAAAACAAAATCCAAAAAATATCAAAAAAATAAAAAAAATAAAATAGTAAAGAGAAATAATTCGTCCAATGGTGAAAACTTGGCAAAAAAGTGCCTTGGATAAATACCATGATGAAAACTTGGCAAACAGGCATCATGCGTAAGTCCCCATCTTCACTTGGGGGAAACTTCCTGATATGCATTCCCTCCATCCGCTATGCTTCCAGCTATGCACCTGTCTTCCTGTTATCCATCCTCTTCATAAATCACCTCCATTCCACCTATCTTCTACATCCTACCATCATATCCCATTTATCTCCCATCCCTCCATCCTTCTTCTGATCTTGATCAAAACAGAGGCACCTATCTATGCATGCTTTGGACACCTCTTGGTATACATTCCCTTCCTCCATGTCACCCATCCTATCCTCCTCTAGTTATCTCCTTTATCTTCCCATCCACTCATCTTCCATCCCTCATGCATCATCATACATGACATATCTACAGTGGGGGCATTTATCTTCCTTTGTAACATAGTCCTTGGAGACATTATCTATCATAACATCCCTTCATCTCCCTCTCCATCTGTCACGATATCCCTTCCATCTCCCCATCCTTATCTTCCTATCCATCTATCCTAGCATACCTTTCATCTCCCCATCCTTATCTTCCTATCCATCCAAAAAAAAGTCCCTCCCATCCCCCATCCCTATATCTCTATCCATTCTTCCATCTTTATCCTCATCCCATCTCATCCCATCTCACAATCCCTTGTCATTGGTATCTAGCTATAGGTATCCCTCCATGCAACCCAATGCCATATATCTAATCGTCCTCAATCCTACTTCTCTTGCACATCTTTCCAATCCTCTGTCACTTTTCATCTCTCCATCATATCATCCTCCCACTTCATCTTTTGATGATTTGGATAACTATCCCATCCCTGAGCTTTGTGTACTCCCCATCCTTCGATCCAATCCAACAAGTCTATCCTATCTTGTAGTATCGGTCCCATCTTTTTATTCACTTATCCTATCATCTTATCATCTTATCATCCTTTATCCATCCTTTGTCATTGGTCGTTGGTTGAACTATGTTGCCCCTGTGCTTTCACATAGACAAGGTCAATCACTTGATCTACCCCCGGGGCTCCTCTATCATCTATCATCAGTCGTTGTGCTTTGTTCATCCGATCCTTTATCATCTATCATCGGTCTCTCTTCTTTTTCCATCCTGTCATCCATCGAAGTCTCCATCATGGTCCGTCGTCAACCTCTTGTCGAACTACGTTGCCCCTGCACTTTCACGTAGGCAAGGTAGATCACTTGATCCACCCCCGAGGCTCCGCTATCGTCTAGCATCGGTCTTTCTGCTTTGTCCATCCACACTTTTATCATATCATCAATCTTTTCTTTTTCCTCTTTGGTCCTTGTCATCCATCGTCACTCTTCGTCATCCTCTTTTTATTTTTATCCATGGTCAGTCATCAACCCTTAATCGAACTACGAGGGCTCTGCGCTTTCACATAGGCAAGGCTAATCTTTGATTGGCCCCCGAGCCCCTAGGTCTTTAGGGTGTGTTAGTATCGTGTCTTGTCCTCCTTGTGTCGTGTCGTCAAGCTCTTCCCTTATCTAGCTAGTTCTTCACAAATGAGACCCACTTGTATCAACAAATCCAATTAGTTTTGAATATCCTACATCATATCAATTTTTTAGCTTAGTCTCCATCATCGGTCTCAACAAGATGCATCCTTCCTAACAGACCTCATCAATCACATCTATCCCCTTGATCCTATGGCAAAGGACATTTGAAATTGATTGAGATCTTTTGATGCTTTTGGCTTTTGTTTATCATTTGAGCTCCCTATCATCACTTGTCAAGGCTGCCATGATCCATCATATTATGGCGTGTTTTGATTGGTCCACATAGGGGCATATCTTGATCTTTTGTTTGATTGTATCTTCTTGGTTGTCCCACGTGGTACCCACCAAGATCCTTGAGGTCTTGTGTTATGCTGGGGCATCCTTTTGTGCTTGTGGTTATCTTTATTTTCTTTGATCCGTCTTCCATTCCATATTGTATTCCATTCCACCACCATTCCCTTCCATTCCATTCCATTCCATCTTCCCCATCCATTCATCCTTCCTCCACCCTCCACATCCTCCATCCATCCATCCATTTACTTCCGATCTTCTATCCTTAGTCCATCCCCAACCTTGTTCTAACCTCAGTCCAATCATCCTCATCAATGTCATCCCATTTATTCTTCCATATCCCTTCCGGTGTTGTTTGGGGATGCTGTCCTTCCCTCATTCAACACTTACTTTCATCATCATCATGGGAGGTCTCTTCCCTATCTTGTGTTTTGGGATATATCCTTCCCCTCATCAATACCACTCATTGGGATGTATCCTTCCCTATCCTCATTGACAACACTCCATCCATCCTCAACCCCTTTTGGCTTGTACCTTGACTGGGGCAACATCATCTTTGTCTCTGCATCCATTTTTGTTTCCCAACCTCCTATCACCTTTTCATCCTTTCATATCCATCCATTTTCATCATCTCCCTCATCTCCCATTTCATCATCTCATCCATTTCAAGAGCACATCCATGTTCTCTTGAACCCACATGTCCTCTCGAGGGGGCATCCTTATCCCTAATCTTCATCTTCACCTCCATCATATTTCTTCCTAGTCATCCATTTGATGACTGGGGCATCCTTCTCAATCTAACCATCTCCTTTTGGGTTCTATATTTTAATATTCTTTGAAATGATGCTACTTCGTAACACCATCTCAAAGAGGGGCAAAATGTAGACATCCAAATTTGGACACTTAATTTATCCAAATTTACCACTTTTCATCTAAACATCCTATTATCACGAGTTAATTAAAGTAATATTATTATTAATATCTTTCTAATTCTACCAAATCTAAGGTATTTAATTAATAATTAATGCCCTCTCCATAATCCCCTTTTGTCCATTATGAATTACATTTTATTTGTTCCTCATGTCTTTTCATTCTAATCCTAATCATCCTCTTAGTCTCTTCACGTGGGATGTGCATACCTAATCTTGGATGGGATTACATCCTCCAACCTGGGTTATTAACTATTCCATTATTGATTGGTCAAACCTATTCTTCTCCATCCCATTCCTTCCACCCTGACTCCTCTTCCCATGCCATTTTTAATTCCATTCCCTCCCTTTTCCATGCATCTACCACAGAATCTTTGTTTGTCACATCCAGTCTATGGGCATTTATCTTATCCTAAATTCTTCCATCATTCCTTCTGAATTTAAAATTCCTTTTATTCTCCCAAATCTTTCCCCTTCCCCATGTGATCATTGAAAGGTCACATCAAAGTACTTGGAAGGTACTTGTCCTTCCTCCACATCATGTACCTCCCTTCCACATCACCTACACATCATCCCACCTTTGTCCACTTCACATTCCACATGTCAAAATGTGAGGTATTATGAGTCCTCAACTCACCTTAGCCCTTCATCTTGAACTTGTTGGATAAATCCCAACCATAGAGAATTCAAGATCCTCTATAAATACCCCATCCTCTAAGGCATTTGGGAGACTTAGCCATTTTGCAACTAAATGCTGCCATTTTATGCACTCATCTAGCCATCAATTTCATCCATTTGCATTTACATCCAAGCATATAGTCAAGACTTGCATTTAGCCATATCAAGAGCCATCAAGGAGCATACAAACCAAATCATATCAAGGGCCAACCAAGGAGTTTCAGCTGCAAAATGGAGGTATATCTATTTAGCATCATTTTACACTTTTCTCTTTGCATTTACAAATTTCTTAGGCTAATCTTGAGGTGTTTCCTTATGTTTTTCCATTGCATTTTAGTTGCTTAAGAAGGGTTAGACATTTTGGATATCACAGAAAGAACCGTCGGTGACATTAGAAAGCACAGTGATATAGTGGGACATGTCAATCACCAAACTAGCTTGTGGGAAGTTCATGACAATGTTCGTAGATTTGGTCTATGGCAGACAGCATAGAACAAGGTGTTTGACAGGGGTAAATACTAACTTCACATTTTTCATTTGGTAGTCTGATGTCACCAAATGAAGTTGAAAAATGAAGGATGAATAAAGGAGCAGTTTCAGGACACCTGTTGGACTTAGAATTTGGTCTACTCCCTAGAGATCTGGAATCTTGCTATGCCCACAAGGGGCATACATCCCCAGTTGAAGCCACTATTGGCACTCTAAAATTTTGCAAATTTGAGATGCCCATTTTGAATTTTTTGCCTCTGCACTTTTAGAAGTGCACCTGATGAATCTGCTTAAGTGACCTACTTTGGAAGGTCACAATTTGATGCATGTTGATTTCCAAGAAAAACTCATTTTCAGGCTCACTCATGTGTCCTATGTGAGCATGCATGTCAATTTTCAGCTTCCCACAATGAGTTTTGTCAGGGTTTTGAAAAGTGAAGCTAGAGGGTTTTGTCACATTTCTGTTATTTGCAAATGTTCAGTTTTGCAAAGTGGCCTCCCGTTTGAGCTTACATTTTGTAGCCAAATGATTGTCATGCCAAAACGAATGTTGTTCTGCATTCTTCAGACTTAAATGAGCTCACATGTCAGTTTTTCACATTTTGCAAACATGTTTGAAAGTGAGTTTTGATGAAAACCCATTTCATGTTTTCACTTCAGATGCACTCAGAAGTCATCTTAGATCAAATTAAGGGTAAAAGTTGTTTCAAAACAAAAAATAAATTAGTCAGGCCTCATGGGGCCCAACATGTTTTGCACAATATGAAATTGAAAGTGTTGCATTTTAGTAAACTCTTCAAGAAAGTTGTTTTGAAAAGCTCAGTATGTGGAAATAATATATCTTGCCTCCATCCCTTTCCCTCTACCCATGTTTAACTAGTTATTAATAAATTGTTTGCCAACCAATTATAAATTAGTATTTTAAATTGAATGAAGATTTTTTTTGTTTTCTAAAGTCAACATGTAAATTTTTTAGTTTTATAAAATTTTGAAAACATTTTTCATCAATGTGATTGGCTAAAAACTTTTCAGTGTTATTGACGGATTTTGGGCATGTTAAGCACAACCTGTTTTATTGGAGATTTTTTTGGCACGTTTTCTCTAGTGATGGAGTAGTTAGAACGTTTGGGAAAATTCCCACTGTTCATTCGCCTTCAAAATGACACCTGAAAACTGGAGTTCACAGGCTTTCACACCTGAAAAAGTAGAGTTCACAGGCCTTATCCTTGCAGTTCGCATGCCTAATCCTTATCTATATGCAAAAAAAACTACAAGTGAAGGAGATCGAGATTGAGATCATCTCAAATTCGTGCAGAATCTTGAGGTAAATTGCTTGCTATTGTTTTCTCCACTATAAACTCCGCTATCTCACCTCCTATACATTTTTATACTGGAGGTGAAGAGCACATCAATGAACTTGATGAGTATCCAATTTGTTTCCTGGTAAGTTTTTAGAATTTTAGTGCTTTTTGCGTCTCTGAATTTTGTGGGTTTTTAATACTTGAACTAATAGTCGCTACGAGACTCCAATATAAGGACAAGGACCATGCCTCCATCCCTTTCCCTCTACCCATGTCTTATGGTGCCCTACTCTTTTATCCTATTATATTGAAATAATATATCTTTCCTTGTCTCCATCCATATACCCTTGCATCTCTAGGTGACTGAAGTGTTGGTACGTCAGTTTCCACGTTGTTATTGAAAGTGTTGGTTTGTATATGCTTCGATGATTTCTAATTTTCTAGCTTACTTCACATTTGCTTGGTCTTCTAAAATCATCTCCTCAGACCATGTGTGATTAGATCTAACACGTATTCTCCTAAATAATTTCTACACAAAAAGTAGCAACTCACAGGCCCTTACAACACATCCACAAAGGACCCAGAAGAAGATCTTTGAAGATAATATAGTTTTTTAAATTGTTTCATTATAATACTTTGCTTAAATAAGGTAGGTTCTTGATTTAATGTTAATAGTAACAAATTTAAGTTAAAAAAAGAGTAGAGGGTTTAGTTGTATCAAATTACGCTAAAATTAGCCATGTACACTTAGATTAAGTCTTAACATTATTCTAACATTTCACACTTTGACAAGCATGAACACTACACACATAGATTCATAAGCTGGATCAAAATAAATTTGGACCAAAGTAACTCCGTAATTTTCATGTTCATTGTTTAATTTAAACTTGGTTGAGACTTCAACAGAAGGATTGACTTGCTCTGACTTCACGAACCCATACTTATCCACTGGGGAAGAAAGAGGGATAGGACCAAGTTCAAAATCAACACCTATATGTTTTTGTCATTGATGAGGTTGCCATAAAGGGTATTATTTGCAGAGCATGCTTTGACCATATGATCATTGGGCTTCATCTCATTTTTAATGCTCTTCTCCAATGCAATTTCTCTAACCACCATGTTGTTTAGAGTGATTATTTAAGCATTGACTCATACCATCCAATTAAAATTCTGCAAGGATGACATCATGCAGTCTTTCCTGCTCTGCATCTGCTTTTACTGCGAGGTGCTTAGATATGTTCACTTGGAGAGCCTTAGCAATGACTACAGACTTCCATGGACTTTCTTGTTAAGGCTGTTGAAGCCAACCTCCATCTACTTGTAGACATCCAATAGTTATTGAATTTTTAGTTATCTTACTTCATATAGCTTTGAAGCTGCTTTCATAATCTTATTGGGTTTTGTTGCGTGCATGAATGAATAGGCCAATTCATGTTAACAAGGTATGATTTTACTGGATGATGCATTTGTTACATAATTGATATAGCACTATCTATTCAGACTTTTGGTGGCCTCAAAACACCTTAATATTGGTGTTCCACGAAAGTAACTTGAGATGTTGCACAACAGAGGATTCGTGTGTGATACAGAGGATGTCAATCCTGGGCCACATGTTGTTCCTTTGGATATGGATATGTATTATGAACACTTAAAAATGACATGTGTATTTGTATACCTATATATATCGGTATATATATCTACTATATATCTATACTTGATAGCTTATCTACACATATCTATCTATTTGTTTATATATATAAATACATAGACATGCTTATATCATATATGTATAGTCTATAGATACATACATGAATCTGCACGTGCAAGCACACAAACATACTTTGATTAGTCTTGACTCTTTTAACCTTTACAATTGTAATATTGATCAAATGCTTGTCTCGTCATAGTTCGCACCTGAAGCTAGTTTTTTTCTGTTGGAGAAGCCAAGAGGCAAGATCTGAAAGGAACAAAATAACTTTTCACTAGTGAAATAAAATAAGCACAATAGGATGCCTATCATATAATAGGGTGATCCCACAATAGTGGTTTACAATTTTTGGCCAAACTGGACACTAAAATATATATTTTTAACTAAATCTTCACTTTCGGGCACCTATAGCAGCTAAACTGTGAGGAATTTGAAGATGATGTAAACTAGAGTTTCGTGATATTTTTTCTATAGATTCTAAATATATATATTTTAAAAATTTTGGAATCAAATTGCACTTCTTTTTCCATCTCCCTCAAAAACTATTTTTTTTCATAAAACAACATTTTTAGAAAGTGACGCTCACCGTATAATGCATAACTTTTTTTCCATGAAGGATAAAATTCTAATTCTTTCAAATTTAGATTTACAACTCTGATATCTAGTGCTTCCACTTGGTTAGATGGAACTTTTTAATTAATCTTTTTCTTTAATCAAGTTTGAATTCAAAACCAATTACAGATTCCAGACATAAGCCCAGCGTAGTATAGCGTAACTTTTTTGTATGTATCAAGAATTCAAATTTTTTCTTTGTTGGATCAGGACTTCAATATCTGGTCTATTAATATTTTTATTTTTTTTAATAACATCTACTATTTTTTCCACATGTGCAGAACAAAACTTGATTTTCGGGTAGAAAAACTACCATTCGCGAAATTAAAAATAAAATATAATAATCAAATAATTCTTTAAAATTTTTAATTTTGGGAAGCTTATAATAAGGAACTACATACTTGCCAAAAATAATTTTAAATAATTCGACAAATCCCAAAATTAAATCAAAAGTGGTTTTGTCATTGTTTGAAGAGTAGGTGTAAAGGAGACTCTGTTATAGGTATAGTTTAAAACTAGCGGGGTTCTATCCAAGTGGGTTTGATTTAAGGTAGTTTGATCAAACCCTCTTCAATTGGAATTCTTTAAATGGAACTTTTCAAGGCTTAAATCATTATATTTTCTAAAAATATGTGATTTCAGCAAAAAATAGTTCTTCCCAGAAATTGTAAACCATTATTGTGGAAGCACCCAATATGAAGAGTGAATGAGAGCCTTGCATATATAGGCAAGGTAGAGGAGGTAGGAAGGTAGGACTGAATGACAGACTACCCCTCTTTTTCTTCTAATTTTCAACCAAGATGGGAGGGTATATGTGTCCTTGTTGGGACTTTCAGTGCCATGCAGGGAGATCCTAATGAAGCTTGCCCATGTGAGATAACTATAAAAGATTATTATCACTTCACTGTCATGTTGCATGAGTATCATTCATAGATTTACAAATTCAAAGCAATCAATTTATTTATAGTTTTTATAGCTTTAAGTTCGTCTAATATTGCATCAATATAACTATTGATAGTCTTTAAATTGATAGAAGCATGGTAGATTCTACGAAAAGAAGCTGCAACCTCTATAAAATATACAGTCTGAACAATGTAATCCATTCAAGAAATTTGAATAA
>VDFB02006103.1:91821-154419 GCA_007258455.2 Sequoia sempervirens | reverse complement strand
TCAAATCCTTTAGTGAGTTTAATTAGGCTATTTGATATACTTCAAAAACAAGGATCAAATCTTAAAAGTGCATCAAACAAATTTATGATTATTGATTCAACTTCCCCAACAGGATTTTGATATCCTTTATCATTGGAAGCCATAATCAAGAATTAGGAATGTCTTTTGAACATATCATAATATTTTCATCATATCAGATAAAAAACTCATCCTTTTTGCACTTATCAAAATCGTGAACTAAGTCTAGAAGAAAATTTCAAAATCATATGCCTATTTTTTCAAGATCTCAATACAATAAGCTGAGAGAGGATATTCAACAAGAAGATCATACCCAAAGAACTGAAGAAGAAGTTGAGAATAGTAATCCCCTTTATAGTGTGAGTCAAAATCCTCTCTTTAACATGGGTGAAAGAGAAAAGAATTTGTTCCCTTCCAACAAGGACATGAGCAAAACTCCTATAGATAGTGATGATGAACAAGATGAAGAACATTTCCTTAGAGAAGTTGAGCAAGATCCTAAATTTCACAAAGCCTTAGAAAAGATCTTAGAGCACAACAAAGAGAAATATTTCATGTATTTGGATGACAAAGGAGCTAAATTGCCTCATGATTTTGATACTGAGAACTTAAAGAAAAGTCTTGATGACACACCCTTGTTTGATATTAGTGCATTGTCTCAATAGGTTAAAGCACTTCAAGGACAAATTAAAGACCTACAAGGGGGAACCACAATGAAGACATATTCTCTTGATGACATCTGTCCATATCCTTTTGATCAACACCTCAACATGATCCCATTTCCCAAACATTTTGAAATCCCAAAGTTCAATCATTACAATGGGAAATCAGATCCAAGTGATCATATTAGGGACTTTCAAAATATGTCTTTAGAGTTCTCCCATGAGGATACATACTTGATGCATTTGTTTCCTAGAAGTTTTGGAGGCCAATCTATGGAATGGCTATCAAAAATCACACCTCCTATCAATACATTTGATGAATTGATTAACGAGCTCATATCACAATATTCCTACAACATACAACATCAAATAACCATGATTGATCTTTGCAAGGCTAAACAGAATCCTGGTGAACCATTCATTACATTTCTTCAAAGATGGAGAAGATTGTTTGCTAGATACCCATGCCATGTTCCTAAAAAGGAAAAGATCACCACTTTCATAAATAGCTTGGATCAAGAGATGAGCTATCATCTTAATCTTCATTTTCCTCCCTCTTTTCAAAAATTGATTGAAAATGCCATCACCATTGAAAGTGCCTTGGTCTAGAGAGGGATAATAAAACTTGATAAGGATAATCCTAGCTCATCAAATCACCACAATGACAAATCTAAGTTTTGGACTCGCAACAAAAACATGGTGAATGTTGGTGTTGTAGATGCAAATCATGTCTCATCTAAGCCATTTCTTCTTAGTGTTCCAAGTACTTCTCGCAACAATAGCTATAACAATTTCAACTCAATCACAAATCAAGGAAACACTCCTCCTCTGAGGAATAACGTGAATCAAACCTTTACTCCCAATCAAGGTAATACCAACAACCAAGGTTACTAGGGAAACAATAACAATAATTCCTTAGGAATAACTCAAGCACAAATCCTCAATGATCTTCATTTTTCTCTAACAAAAGAACTTTTACTCCACTAGGTCAATCTTTAGAATCTGCATTCAAAGAATTGATGGCTAAAAATGCTCTTACTTTGCCACCTCAACGCAATTTTGAACCCAGTGTGAAACCTCCATCATGGAATGATGCATATTATTGTGATTATCATCGGTGCAAGGTCCATCACACAAATAATTGTCAAGCCTTGAAAAATAAAGTACAAGACTTAATCGAAAATGGCACCATCACAATAGAAGGACACCAACAATCAAACAAAGACCACCAAGAATTTTGCAACCCTTTTCCCAACTATCAAAAGGGTGAGTTTTCTAGAAAAAGTGTGAATCATATCAATGGCAATATAATCAATCATATCTACACTGACGATGAGCAGGTCAATGTTATAAAAGTTAAGGAAAAGATGTAATATAGAGAAGTCAACGCAGCAACAAGGGCACAAGCTAAAGTTGTCTTGAAGGGTGCTTCTTCAAAATTCAATGTGCCCCTACCTCAACATCAATATGACTTAGTCAATCAACTTGGAAAAACTCATGCTCAGATTTCTATCTTAGAACTCCTAAAGATTTCCTCAACACACAGGGAAATTCTAGAGAAGGCCCTTGTTGAAACAACTATATCTACTGATCTAGATGTGGACTGATTTCAAGCCATGGTGGGAAACTTGTCCTCACCCACATGCCTTTCATTCTCCAAAAAGGATGATGTTTCCATGAATCATCCCCATAACTCATCGCTATACTTAGAAGTCATGATCCACAAGTTTCGTGTTAGACGTGTACTAATAGATTGAGGAGCTGGCCTGAACATATGTACCATGAAGTTAGTTCAGGCTTTAGGATTTTCTGTGGACTCCATTGATCCTAGAAGAAAGATCAATATTAAAGCCTACGATGATGAGGAAAGAGCATCCAAGGGTTTAATCATGCTGCAAATCAGAGTGGGACCTATCATCAAGAATACTTTCTATCAAGTATTAGATTGTGATCTTGCATACAACATCTTGTTGGGTTGTCCTTGGATCAATGAAATGCAAGCTATCCCATCCACATATCATCAATGTCTTAAGTTTCCTTATGATGGACAAGATATCACAATACCAACTGATAATTCGAATAGTCAGACTTGTGCAAACATCAAAGCTAGTAAAGACACTTTGGTTCCCAACAATCAAGAAGCTCCTGTTAGTACTTCTCTCAAAGTTGATACACAAATTAGTCATTTAACCAAAAGCTTTGAAAAGAAACTACAGTTCAAGGACAACAAAGTAGGGGAGTACTCTCTCTATCTTGCTAATCTACCTATATTGCCTCAGTCACATGGACAACCTTCTATCACACAACATTAGATATCTGTAGCATCAACATCAATGCAACAACCAACATAGCCAAATACAAAGTTTAATGGACTATTTATCAAGAAAAAATTCCCATGGAAGATTCTAAGGATAGAGAAGTTCTAAGTTAGCTCTATAAAGATCAAGATGAAATAGTTCTTAATGTCAAACTACCTACTAATCAATATGGTAAAGGATATTCAATCATGCAAAAGATGGGCTATGATGGTAATGGTCCTATCAAAAAAAGAAAAGGAGTAGTTAAGCCTATTCACCTTCTAGGACTTACTGCAAAAGATAAAATAGGACTAGGCTATGATACTAACTCAAAAGAAAAAGCATCCAACTAGTTGCATGATACTGTCCTCACATTGCAAGAAGGGTTTGATACAAGGGAAGCCTATTTGACAACAATTCAGAATTTTGTGGATAATAACTCTGACACAGATTATGGTGAATATGAATGGGACACCATTTACAATGATGAGTTCTAGAGGGACAAAAAGGTTGATGTGGTACACAAGTACACCCCAACTCTAATCGAAGGTGAAGGGTCAGGGTCCCAATTGCAAGAATCTGAACTACAAGGTGACTATGATTCTAGTGATACCGAGTCAAATTTAATCAAACAAGGCTATCGCAATAATAGTACCATATTTGATATAACTCATACCTCATATTCTACATACAACTCTTTTATGACCATAACCATAGCTGATTTCACGCAACCCGATGATCCATTACCTTTACTCCATCTCGATCTCATTAATTAGGATCTATCTGAACCTATTGATATACCTATGTTTTCAAGCGATGAATCTATCATGAAATTCCTTTCCATAGATAACACAAATGATTGTTCCACTAGCAATTTTTGGCATAGAGTCTTTAATTAGGAGAGTGTCAAGTCTCCTAGCTGAAAAAATAAAAGTCAAAAAGAAATATCTAATGGTGAAAACTAGAATTTGGCTGTGTTAGATCAAACAAAAGATAAAACAAAGAGTGTATCAGATGGTGAAAACATTTTTAAGGCACCAGATGATGGGATACTTGAAACTCTCCTGGAGCATGATCATGAGCGATCGCCTATCTTGATTGATCCTACAACAATAGTTAATCTTGAAACTATGGAAAAACCAAGAATCCTACAGTTAGCTGCATCAATGACAGATAAAGAAGTATGTGAGTTCATGGAATTTCTCAGAGAAAATCAAGTCAATTTTTCCTGGTCTTATGCAAACATGCCAGGTCTTGATCCTAATCTTATAATGTATCACTTTTCCATCAAACTAGGAGTTAAACCTATGAAAAAAAACTCAGAAAGATGCATCCTCATGTTGCACTACTAGTTAAAGAAGAACTCTGAAAACTCCTTGATGTGGGATTTATAAGATTGATTGACTATGCATAATGGATCTCCAACATTGTTCATTTGTCCAAGCCTGACAAAAGTGTCAGAGTGTGCACATATTTCATAGATCTTAATAAAGCATTTCCTAAGGATGACTTCCCGCTTCCAAGCATCGATACTATAGTTGATCTGACAACTGTCCATGCCATGTATTCACTAATGGGTGGTTTTTCTAGTTACAACCAAATCAAGATTGCACCTGAAAACCAATATAAAATAATGTTTATATGTCCATGGGGGACTTACTATTGGTTTGTCATGCCTTTCGTTCTAAAGAACACTAGGGCTACATATCAAAGGGCTATGACTACAATTTTTCATGACATGATGCATACATTCATGGATGATTATGTAGATGATATATTGGAAAAGTCATACACAAGAGAAGGAAATCTTGAAGTATTATCCAAAATCTTTACAAGGTTAGAAGAGTTCAAAGTTCACCTCAACCCTAAGAAATGTGTTTTTGGGGTCACATCTGGAAAACTCTTGGGATACATAGTATAAACAAAAGGAATTGAAGTAGATCTTTTCAAGGTGCAAGCGATCATGGAAATTTCTCCACCAAGGAATATTAGTCAATTGAGATCATTACAAGGACAACTTCAATCTATATGAAGGTTCATTGGAAAACTAGAAAATAAAAGCCTACATTTCACACATCTATTGCATAAAAATGTTCCTTTCAAGTGGGATGACAAGTGTAAAATGGCCTTTCAACAAATCAAGTAGTACTTAATGAACCCACTAGTTCTAATACCGCCAAATCTGGACAAACCTGTAATCTTATATATTGTCACAACATAGACATCTTTTGGGGCATTATTAGCACAAGAGGACTCTATAAGAAAGGAACACTCAATTTATTACATCAGTTGAATGCTAACAGGCCATGAACTCAACTACACTTTCATCGAGAAGGCTTGTCTAGCAGTAGTCTCTACATCACAGAAGTTTTGACACTACATGTTAACTAATACAATCAATCTTGTTGCAAAGATTGATCCACTCAAGTATCTACTAAGCAAAAATACATTGATAGGAAGGTTAGCAAAATGGGTTATGATCCTGAGTGAGTTTGACATCCATTATGTTGATCACAAAGAAATCAAAGGACAAGTAATCACTAATCAACTAGTCAAAGCACCATTACAAGCAGAGCATCCCATGCAAATTGAATTTCTAGATGTTGATGTCTTCACTATAGAATCCAAACGACCATGGTCATTATATTTTGATGGTTCTTTCACTCAACACGGATCAGGGGTAGGCATACTCTTTGTCACCCCTCAAGGAAGTACCATTCCTCAATCATATAGGCTAATGTTTCCATGCACCAACAACATAGCTGAATATGAAGCTTTAATCACTAGACTCAAGATCGCATTGGAGTGGAGGATCACATAACTAAAATTTTATGGTGACTCACAGTTAGTCATTAATCAGATCAATGATGATTATCGGACCAAAGATGACAAATTGTTGCCATATAAGAAAATGATTGATGATTTCAAGAAGTACTTCGTGGATATCAAGTTCATATAGATTCGAAGACTTGATAACAAAGTAGCTGATGCCATGGCCACGATAACATCATTGCTACAACTCCAACAAAATCAGGCTCGCTATGAATCTCTGGTGGAACAATCATTCACACTTGCTTATGACACACCTGAAAACCAAATCATCTGCCACTTAGTAGGATCTGATTCACCCTGGTATGGCAAGATTTATGCCTACCTAAAAGATTAAATCTTACCACCCAACTTATCTTGTAACCAAAAGTGCAACTTTATTTGCCAATCCTCTTGCTATACTCTTATCACTGACACCCTCTACCACCGCAGTCTTGATGGTATTTTAATTTGATCTCTTGAACGTGATGAATCTGACAAAGCTTTACAAGAAGTTCATGATGGAATTTGTGGTACTCATTCAAGTGGACTGACCTTATCCAAGAAATTGATTAGAATGGGTTACTACTGGCTGAATATGGAGAGGGAATCATTCACTTTCATGAAAAAGTGCTCTAAATGTCAAATTCATGGAAATATCATTCATGCTTCTGCACAAGAACTTCAACTGTTTAGGCCAACTTGGCCATTCTCTCAATGGGGGTTAGATCTAGTTGGCAATTTTCATCCCTCATCATCGAATGAACACAAGTTTATCATCACAACAATAGAGTACTTTACCAAGTGGATTGAGGCAGTACCTCTCACTAAGGTCTCACTAAGGTTACTGACAAACAAATCTCGTCATTCATACTTAACTATCTCATTTTTCAGTATGGCATTCCCAACTTCATTATCACAGATAATGGATGACCATTCAAGAATTAGGATGTTGATGAACTTTGTGAGAGATTCCATATCCAGCATAGATATTCAACACCTTATTATCCACAAGGGAATGGCCAAGCAAAGGCCTTGAACAAAATAATACTAAAACTCTTAAAAAATATTGTCAATGCTACAAGGAAAGATTGGCATGTTCAACCCAATCCCGCATTATTGGCCTATAGAACTAGCATCAGAACACTAATAGGAGCAACATTGTATGCTCTTGTCTATGGAGATGAATCCATTTTGCCACTAGAGGTTAAGATTCCATCACTAAGGGTATCATTGAAGGGTCTCATAAAAGATGATGACTACTAACTTTCTCAACTGCAAGAGCTGGAACTCCTTGATGAGAAGAGACAATGAGCAGATGATCATTTAAAAGCATATCAATAGATGATGTCTCATAGCTATAATCATAGAGTCAAGCCACGTACCTTTCACTTTGGTGATCTTTCTTTGAAGGAGAACCCACACAACCAACAAGATATAGAGAAGAAAGGTAAGTTCGAACCAAATTGGTTGGATCCTTACATGGTCATAGTAGTATATGGTTCAGGAGCATAAAAGCTACCAATGCCAGAAGGGGACCTGTTTGACGAACCCATCAACAACATGAACCTGAAAAAGTATTATGTCTGAAGCAGTTATCCTCATCCATAAAAGTCCTGAAGAAATCCAAAAAAAATAGTCATAGGGTGAAAACCTAGCAATAAGTAGTCTATTGACACAAAAAATACAAAAAAATCAAAAATAAAAAAATGCAATAAACACAAATAGTGAAAATGTGGCAAACAAACGCTATTTGTAGCTCTCCATCTATTAGCTCATGTTTTGCACTTAGCTTCTTAACCTTCCTTTCATGTGTCATTCTAGGGTCATAACAACATCATAATGCCATCATTTTCCTAAAGCAATAATGCTTTGCCATGGCTTGATCATTGTACATATTCATTTTAGCAAGTTGTGCCAATACTGGGGGCAAATGTTGACATATTGGGGACAATCAACTTTTAGAGTTTACTGAAATAGGTAGACAATGACGTAACATTCGATCATGCGAACAAACAATCAAATCACATGAACAACTACCCAATCATTGATCCATATCACAATTTTCAGCAAATTTCATATCATGACTCATATCTGGATGATCTAAAATTTGTATAATGTTTGGAATAGTAGTATTATATTTTGAACAATGGTTTTTTGATTTTTTCTATCATTCCTCTGGAGCACACTCAATGATGTACTGAACTAGAGTGGCAAGGAAAGATAATGATTTTTCTTTGTCTGTTGTCTTGAGATTGACTATCAATCTGGTGCAAATATGTCACAAGACATGATTTTCAAAGCATATCATTAATGATAGTTCCAAATTTGCATCAGAAAGTGGTTAATATTTATTTGTTTATGCAAGAAATTCTTAGGTCATCTCGGTTCAATTATACATTATGCTTGTGTTCACTTGCTATATCAAAAATCATGAAATTTGTACTTAGGTCATCATTGGTGCTAATTTCCCCTCTGATGCTTGTACATACTTCCAACATTTTAAAACGATCTATGATGATTCAAGAAAGCTAGCAAAAGGCTCAAAAAATGGTTGGTTTCATTTTGTTGCATTTCATTTAGATCATTGTACATAACTGCATAACTGGACTTGCATCAGAGTTTTAAAGGGTTGACCAATAACATCAGCGGCTGTCATGTCTCTTTGGACTAGTTGTGGAGGACATTTGTACATTTATCATCTTTCATTTCATTATCATTTCATTACATTTATCATTATCATTTCATTTTATCGTCATTTAATCATATCATTTTCATCATCATTTCATTATTTCTCATTATTTTCTCATTTCATCATCATTTCATATTTATTTTAATCATCATTTCATTAAATTTATCTTTTTCATTTATCATTTCAATATTATTTCATATTCATTTTCATCATCATTATCTTATCATTTCATATTATTTCATTTATCATTGCATTTCATTTTCACTTATCATTTCATATCATTTCATATCATTTCATTTCATTTATCATTATCATTTTATCTCATTTTCATTATCATTTCATTACATTTATCATTATCATTTCATTTTTATCATTATTTTATCATATCATTTTCATTTATCATCTTATCATTTTCACTTATCATATCATTATCATTTTCATTTATCATTTCAACATTATTTCATATTCATTTTCATTATCATTATTTTATCATTTCATTTATCATTACATTTCATTTTCACTTACTATATCATTATCATTTTCTTTTATCATTTCAACATTATTTCATATTCATTCATCATTTGTCATTATTTTATCATATCATTTTCATTTATCATTTTATCTTATCATTTCATCATCATTTATCCTTTATCATTTCATTTCATAACATCATTATCATTTCATCTCATTATCATTATTATTTTATCATCATGCCATTACATTTCATTACATCATACATTTCATCCCATTATTGCACTCATCTATCATTTTCCTATCATTTCTCTATCATGACATTTTTCTCATAAACATTCAATTCATTTCACATATCATTTCTTTTCCTAAATCATATACATACTACAAATTCATGATGCATCTCATAAACATAAAAATACATTTTTCATCACATCATCATTATTCATTGCATTTAAAAAATCCAAAAACAAACATTCCATGTGTACATTACATTTCCACATCATTTTTCATAAACATATCATATATCTCCGTACACACTCTCATAATCAAACATCCTGGGTCATCCACCTGCATGACATCATTAGTACACATCACAAATTGTCATCATAGCATGAATCATCCTGCATATCATTTTAGTCATCAAATCAATAAAAATCATATCAAAATGCATACTACATCAGACACACACATCATCAAAACTCATCGCCGATGCATATCATCGCTCATCAAAAATACATACAAATGTCCATTGTCCAATGAAACTGAATAGTATAGAGAGAAACATGAGATGATAAAAAACAATATACATGCTCCCATAAAATGATATACATCAATAATCATGTATCAATAACTCAAGGCTGGTTGGTGGACCCCCCTAATGGAGTTGGTCTCGAGGATGATGGCTAGCCACTACCCCCTACATCAGGATCCTATCATGGCCCTGTGACCCCTCTACTATGTTTCGTCATTTGCAATCTGCTCCTGGTCCTACTGTGGGACTAAGGGTAAGGCTCTCTGTGGTCAAGAGGACATAACTCCTCATACCTCACCTAGTAGTACTTGGCCTCCCTGGCAATCTCAAATCCCTCCACAATGGCCTCTCACAAGGATGCACTCTCAATGGTGCCCATGAGTCTCTATGCCACACCCTCTGCCTCCACTACCCTCCATCTGAAAGAATCCCTCTCTGCTATCAACTAGACCACCTGTTGGTTTGGGGCAGGAGGAGGTACCTTTACCTATACCTATGCCTATGCATGTGCCTATGCAAGTTGTGCTTGTAATTGCACTGTCAAACTCTAAGCCTGAGCCAACTAGCTCTGCAATTACACCTGGGCCTGTAGTGTATCTATTTGTGCCTACTATGTTGTAGAGGTGACCCTGATCACCATTTTCTGACCGGTATCACTCCTCGGCCTTCGTATGCCCTAAGCACTGCCCAAGATATTGGTCCTCTGCCTCACTAGCCTCTGCTCCTCCCCTTTGCCGTCTTCACTATCATCCCCATCACCATCATCTAAGCTCTCCTCTCCATCTCCACTCTCCTCCTCATCTCCACTCTCCTCCTCCTCTCCTCTGCCAACTACCTACTCCCCACCTGCCACATCCTCCTGTCTCCTAACCCCTGGCTACGGTGCCACCAAAATGGGAGCCAACTCATCTAGACATGTGAATCACGGTAATGGGTGTGTGTGATAGTAAACCGAGTACTCCTCCGACATACCTGCATCAACAATATTGGGTCTACAATCCCATACCTTGAGCTGTAAATCTATATACTCTATATATGCAACATGATATGAAATGTAGGGTCTCCATCCAGGCTCATCCTTGCACCATCCATAGTGCACAATGCCCTGCGGCATCCCCTGTGTGAATCCAAACTATCTCTATACTCGCAAGGCCAAAAACCTCTCTATAATGAATGGCGTATGCCCTATCAAAATTGGGGTATACAAGGACAATCAATCAGACTCATATAAAAACAATCTATCTACTTCACATCATACATATCAGTGACCCATATCAAATGACCCATATTAATCAAATTCATATCAGACTCCTATCAAGTGCATCACATCATGTGAACCATATCAAGTGTTCTATCTAAGGGACTCATATCATGAAATCAATGCAAAATATATATATCAGAATATCAAATCAATCTACTCTATAATCATTTACTATTTGTCTTTCTTTTTTCGGAGAGAAAATTTATCAACAATCAAATCATTATTCTATTTGTACTTCAATCACGAATGCAAATGTGTTTTCAATCACATCATCTACTATTTGTTTTCTATCATAGAAAGAAAATTGATCAGAAGACATGTCAATCATCTACTATTTTTTTTCTAAAAACAAAGTTATCAACAAATCACAATGCAATAAATTATTCTACTCTTTGGAAACAAAGTTATCAACTATCTACTTTTTCTTTTTACTTTGGGAAACAAAGTTATCAATTCATCATTTATCAACTTTTCTATCATTTCTATCCATATCAACATGATGACAATGACAATTTATCTATCTATTGATCAAAGAAGTGAGAGAACATCATCATTTTTCTCAACCAGTGCATTCTGCCTAAATTTTCCTAGATGCGCTATTCTGTGCCCTAAAAGTGCTAAATCAATTCCTTTACGCACTAAATTCCTAATCAAATGTGCCATTTCATCTACTCGATGCGCGAAAACCCTAAAAGCACTATTTTGTTTCCTATATGCACTAATGTACCAAATTTTCTACAAGCATCCTATATGCGCTATTTCCCTATCAAATGTGCTAATATGTCTAAACCCTAAAAGTGTTAAATTATGCCCTAGATGTGCTAAAGGAAACCTCATATGCGCTATTCTATTTTCTTAATTTGCACCAAAATGCATCCAAAATCAACTGAAAATGGAAAATTTCAAAGCTAAAAGGATCGAATCAACTCACCGATGGTCCATATGCTATTGGTCTTTGATATCGGCAGGCTCGCTTGAATCTATGTCTGTGATAAGGAATCTCCATCTCGCCAAGTCACCGTCAAAGCAAAAAAATTCTAAAGTCAAAAGGTGAAAATGACTTGTCCTTTTTACCCTTTTACCTTTTAAGGGTCAAACAAGCTAGGTTTTTGGTGGCATTTTGTTATTTTAATATGGGGTAGCTTTTAATCAATTATCGGGACCTAAATAATTGTGTCCCTCTGATCCAAATTTTTTCATCAAATCAAAATTTTCTCATCATTAATAATTTATCTCCTGAGGGGGCATCATCAATATCAGGCACATTTTTTTTTAATCATGGGCATATCAGTTAAAAAAATTTCGATCAAGGGAAAAATCAAATACAACAAATTTCAAAAGTAGGAATATTTTCTTTGAAGCAATGCGTTTCACACATCACTTCAAAGAGGGGAAAAATGTATATGCATAAAATTGGTCATGTCTAATTAATCCTAGCATTTAATTAAATATTTATTATTTAATTAATCTCTCTAAAATTCCTCTACATATGATTAAATTTAATTAATTTAATTATATTGTTCATTCACTTTATTCTTCTGCCATGATTAAATAAATCAACTTTATTTAATTATTTCACATTCATATGTCTGCTTGATTAATTAAATAAATACTTTTTATTTATTATAATTAATTCACTTTTTGAATTTAATTAAGTCTTTTGATTTAATTAAATTTAAATATTTATTTTCACTTATTCAAATATTTTTTCTAATTAATTAAATATTTTATTAAATTAATTTCATTTACATGTCATTTCCTAAAATTTAATTAAATATCTTTATTTAATTAAATATCCTTCATATCTTTTCAAATCATAATTACATATTTTATTTAATTAAGAAAATCTTCTATGTCACCAATAAATGAATAATGAATTTGATAAATTCATTATTTATCTTCAAAATCTTTCCAAAATCTCACAAAAAGATGATTTTTACAATTCATCTTTATCATCCCATCTTATCTCTTCCTCAAAAGAAGAAACAAATCTTGGTTTTTGGTTTTCTTCTATTTTTCTCTCCAGTCTTATCCATCTTCGACTGTTCGATTTGCCAAGAATTTGTATAGCTGTTGATCACATCAACCAATCATAATCTTTTGAAATCTCTATAAATACCCATGTGAACCCAAGCATTGGTTACAACACACACACATTAGAAACATGCATTCAGGTGATTAGCATTTTAGCATTGTTATCATCAACTTTAGCATTCATAGCATTTCTTAGTTCTAGTTTCATTTAACAGTAATCATAGCACGTTAATCATATCTTAGCATAGCATGCATTCATCTTTAATCTCATTCTTGAGGAAGACTATTTGTTTAGCCTAGCACACAAGATCTGAGAGCAGGCTGGAATCGACAAAAGCACTGGAGATAGAGGACAATGGAACATCTTTGAAGTATAAACGAAGTTTGCATTTCTTTCTTTTATTTTATGCTTTGATTTAAAGTTTCATTGGTGTGTTTGATTTGTTGTTTTAAATCCATATTTATTTATTTCATACACTTAAAATTTGATCACACAATAATCCCATCTTAGGATATTGTTATCTTTAGCTTTAGGACTCAAATACATTTCATTTGGGTTTTAAAAAGAACAATCAAAGGGTTAAAAAGAACAATTATAAAGTCACTAGATTTGATTTTGGGTTTTAAGAATTGAACAATCAACATCAAACACTCAAATTTGGTGCTATAAAAAGAACCCATTACTAGTTTTAAGGTCTAAAAAGAACAAGTGTCTTTCTTATTTTGTAATCCTTTTTACAAGCTAATACCATCAAAATGTGTACAAAAGATATCCTCCATATTTCAAATTTGGGTTCTTAAAATTGAACAAAGCTTGTTAGTGTGGGAAAAGGCCTCGCATGTTCTCTCTCATTCATGCAAACAAGGATTGATCGAAATACAAATGTACTTTCCCATTTTTTTGTACCTTCAGAGGGCCTACCTTGGTGGGAAAAATTACTCACCCCAAGGGAATTACCCAAGTGGTAACGAGCATAAGCCAGGCTCTTCCAAACCATTATACAAAATTTTGGTTGCAAGGAAAGTTTACAATCAACAAAGTGATGCATGATAGCTCTCCTCTAGTATCTTTATGATGTGTAAAGATCTTGTTCTAAGGGTTGGGAGACCTCTTGAGGGAGTTTATCATTGTGTCCTTTGAACCAGATTCCCTTACTATGACCCTTTGTTTAGAATCCAAAATCCCAATATTTGATGGCATCAAGAGGTCGGACCTCCAGAGCTATCCCACATATTTGTGATTCTTTGTAGAGGTGAAAAGTTCATGATGGAATATTAATGAAAACTTAAGCTCAGTTGACCAGTAGAAGTGAGTGTCATGGAGGGGAGCTAGTGTGATAAAGCTTGTAATCATCCACTTTAAATAAGTGTAGTTGGATTTATCCAAGTGGGAATTCAACAAATATTTTCTTTTCCATCCTTAGGATTGTGCAATCTTTGAGTTAGTTAAATACATTTCTTGAATCCAAAATCTTGAAAAAAAACATTCAACAAGGACATCAAATTTCAAATCTTTAGAAGGACCAAATACCTTTGAATAGTCAAAGTATTGTTGCTTGTCCCTAGGGATTCTATCCTTAAAGTCTTCTAAGATTTGGACCTATATCTCAATTTTCCCTCTCTAAAGTCAACATTAAGGAACTATTTCCTTGATTCTCTTGATTTTCACATAATGGACCTTGTGGGATGAAAGGAAATTGAGATATAGACATTTAGTTCGAAGGCTAAGTAAGAAAGTGTTTGTGGTAAAAATAACTCATTAAGCAAAGCTAAAAAAATCAATTGAACCCCACACAAGTGCTTGTTATCTTTTATCTTATGGGCTTCCAAGAAAAACATTGGTCTTTTGGTTTGAGCTACTCATAGGGTAAAGCATTTTCTTCAATATCTTGGTCTTGAAAACAAGGTCCCTCTTAGGTTCATTTAGGATAAAATCAAACACTTCATCCATCCCAAACATTTATCATCTCCATCCCACAAACAACTTTAAGAGCTTTGGTAAACATCATTAAACCAAATCAAAATCACCTTGTTTAGCTAAGTGTGTGTGGATGAATCCTTACTCATACATCTAGTTAAATTATCATCCTTGTGGACAAGTTTATTCCAAGATAACATCCAACATCTTGGGGTTTATAAGTCCATTGTCCAAATCAAATCAAATCAAATCCAAAGCAAAAATCCAAAGAATCCTAAAGTCTAGCATTGATCCAAAGTTCCTAAAAGTTCAACACCTATATCATTCACCCCTTTCATCCTTCATCTCATCATTGGTCCTAAATCCCTTAGAGGTTAGAAAGGTCAAAAAAAAAAAAACATGGAATATAAACTTGCTCCATACATCATGAGTGATCTAAGTCAACCAAATATCAAAGCCTTACAAAACCAATGGATTATAAAACTCACATTTATACAATCCATACACGAGATTATTATCCCCTACAAACCTCAATGGTACAACAAATGTGAGTATTGCACAATCTAAAGTTTTGAACACCTTTCTCTATGATAGATTTAAATCAAAGTCCAAACCTAAAAATCTATCAACCAAACAATAAATGCATGAGTATTCAACAAAACAACATTATCCCACCAAATCCATACATGCCAAATGTGAATATACCAAGTACAACTTTACCAAACATGAACATTTTGAATCCACACTTGGTAAACTTTGGGATAGATACATTTGGGAATCATACAAATGTTGTTCAAAGTCCAAACAATATGTTAACGACTCCATGTATTGATCCAAGTCAAGGTAACACCATGTAAAATCAAAGTTACCTAAATCAAGGTTGTGATTCCCAACCACAACAATATTCAATTTCAACCTATAATGCCAAATCTAAGCATCATCCTTGAAATAAAAACATTGTCGAAAGTCAATTTGTCCATGATCCCATACAAATACCACAAGTATACATTCCAAATCTACTTGAACAAAAACCAAATCAACTATATCAAGGGTATTGCTATTAATTTCTGGATTTGATTGTGTTTTGGTTTTTCACATCAACGTTTCGAATCATACTACATGATCCATCATCAGCTCTCTTTCATCCTAATGATGGATCATGTAGTATGATTCGAAACGTTGATGTGAAAAACCAAAACACAATCAAATCCAGAAATTAATAGCAATACTTGATGGATTGTGGAAACTTGATATCGTTATATCAAGGGTGTCAAGATCAAAATCAAGATCAAATTTTGTGAGATAAAATTGCTACACTTACCAAAATAGTTGATTCATTGCACCAAGAGACATCTCCACCCCACAATCAATATACTCTTCCATTGGTTAAACCATGTCATCAAAGCATTGAGTTGTATCCACAACCACATCAAGAACAATATCTCCAATGTTAAGAGGTTGGATATCAAGATCAACAACATCAACTGTAACTAAGGGCAATTTAAGGATTAGATTCAATCAATAAAGCATATAAAATAAACCCAAAGCCATTACAAAATACAACGGAAGTAAATGAAAGAACGATTATACCTGATCGCCGAGACCTCCATGATTCACTTTTGTAGCACCTTCTAACATGCTGGATAATGCTTTGCCCTCATATCCGTTGTGCGAGCAATCTGCAAATACATGCCTATGTCCTACACCAAGCTTTGAAGGATTTGCATAGAATGTCTAAAGCCTATGCCTAAATGCCTATGATTGACAATGTCTAAAAATGCCAAATTAATCTAAGTATTAATATGCCCGAATATTGTAATCTATGTGCGTAATCTAGAAATAAGAGCAAAATAGCATTTTATAGAAAATGACATTTTGAATGGACGGACGAGATTGACTTCTAACAAAGACCTAAAATCAGAGGCCCAGATTTGATCTGACAATCCCTAATCAGGGTTAGGGCAAAATCCTTAAGTGAGTGGTCAAGATTTCATCTAAGAAGATCGAATCGGTGGTGGAGAATAAATGAGAGAAATTAATTAGAAAATAAATATTTTTGAAAATCAAGAAGATAAAGAGTGTCTAATTTGTGAGATTCGAAAAATCAAGAAGATAAGATTTGGACTGAAGATCATATTTGGAAAATCAAGAATCTGCCCGATTACTTGATTTTTGGAAGATTAGTTACCATTTTGAATTAAATTAATTCAAAATAATGATTTTGTGAGACAATAAATAATCTTTTTCAAATTATTTACCATAATGAGTTGACAGTTAAGAATAAGATGACATTTTAAATAATTTAATTTATTTAAAACAAGAGGAATATCAAATTTGGGAATTAAATAATTAAAGATAATTATTTAATTTAGCAAATAAGACTAATAATTAAATAAATTACTTAATTCATTTAATTATGATAGTTAGTGACATATTAAATAAATAAATAAAATTTATTTATTTAATAATCAGGAAGAAATATATGAAGAAGGGAAATTAAATAAATTAAGAAATTTATTTAATTAAGGGAAGACTTAGACAATTAATGACGTATTTAATAAATAAATAAAATTTATTTGTTTAATAATCATGAAGAATACAAAGAAATGAATTAATTAAACAATTATAAATTATTTAATTAATAGTCGAATGTGGACCAAGGACATAATTAAATGTCTTAATTATGCTAGGACGAAAGTGGTAAAAATGAAGCTTGTAGGCCTAGGTCATTTTTAGGTGTCTACATTTTGCCCCTCTTTGTCATAATGTTGCTTGTCGCATTGTGACAAAGAAAATAAATCAAAAAAAGCCCCAGTGCAAAATAAGATGAGGAAGAATGATGAGGAGGGTAGCGGTATGCCCCCTCGAGAGGACATACAAGTTCCAAGAACACGGGTGTGCTCTCGAAATTAATGAGAAGACTAGAATATGAAGAGACAAAGAAATGTTAGTGCAAAAGATATGGATGCAATGCCTATATGAGATGGGCAAAAGAAGATGACAACAAAAGGAGATGCATGTTAGTTCCTAGACCAAATCCTTCAAAGCCTGACCATAAGACTTTAATATTTATTGCTCTTAATACTCATTGAGTGGTAAAAATGACACAAATGGACAACAAACACCATGATATGACATAGACTAAGGTGTGCAAGGTCATCCACTTGAAAAACAGACAGTCATAGAGAAGGAATGTCCTAACTCATACTATGGGAAAAGTTGCCCCAGTCTTTTTGTCAAGACAATCCACAAACAGCGGTCAAAGAAAATAAAATAGGCCAGGATACGTCATCAGACTTCTAAATCCTTCATGGGACATCCTCAAGGTAGCTAGTAACATGAGCACAAAAAAAAGAAAATAAAAAGATAAGACAAAATAGCCAAGATACTCAAAAGATAAGACAAGGTAGACCAGAAAGATTAACAACCATTTTATTTTGTTTGCCAAATATTGAATTCTTGTCGATTTGACAGTTTGGATAGTTTAAGGGTTTTGCCAATTTGACGGTGTTGACAGTTTGACGGGGCCTATTCTCAGGAAGGACACATCCTGAAAAGGCAAAGGACATTTTGACAAGGTCTAACTCCAAGAAGGAAACATCTTGAAGAGGGCCAAAGAGTGACGAGATTGACATTGTTTTGATTAATATGTTTTGGCAAGCTGATTGATGTTGATTGTATGATTGATTGGACCGTGCTGTCTGATCTTGACCAATTTTGACATTGATGTTTTGAATGACTGTCTTGTGTCTGAGTTTGACTTTGTCTGACTTATTTGACCGATGTGATGATTGTGACAAATGCCATGATTTAATTTGGACAAACCTAAAAGGACTGACCTAATGTTTCGAGGACTCATCGATTGATGGCCTTGCCTATGTAGCAAATGCGCAGAGACAACATAGTTCGATTATGACAAGGACTGACTGACATGACTAAATTTGACTCCATGTGACTGACTTTGACATTGATTTGGATTTTTTTGTGTTTTTCTTCAGGACATTTTATGATTTTTAGGTCTTTCTTCAAGACATTTTATGATGTTTTTGGTCTTTCTTCAGGACATTTTATGATGTTTTTGTCTTTTTTCAGGACATTTTATGATGTTTTTGTCTTTTTTTTGTTTTATGGTTTTTTTGGATTTTTACATTTAAGAGGATTGTGAAAAATGCATATGACTGATGTCTACACATGAGAATCTAAGGAAAAACATAATTGTGCCCCTAGTCAAGCTGAATACCAATTGACAGGTGATGACAATGTTGTTTGACGTGGGAAGGACGCATCCCAAAACAACGTGTAGATGATGACGATAATGTGATGAAAGTATGGAGGTCTACAGCTAGGCCAGGAATGCAGTCAAGTAAAATTTTGGATAATGTGCTTGTATGAATTAGACTCGATGCATTTGGAATGACTTGGTTAGGGCTAGATGGGATGATGAAGTTTCCTTAGACTGTTTGACAAGGGAAAGCCAAGATAGGTGACAAGCATAAAAGGACAAAAGGTGGCCTTGGTAAAGGATGGGAGACATGAGACTAAGGGAATTGTCATATGATTTTCAAGGACTATGTCATATAAGGACAATAAGACTATGACGGTCAATGACATGATGCTTCGTGAATCGTATATGACTGAAGGATAGACATGTCAAGAGTTGTCTCAAAGCATGATTTATGTGTGCCAGTTTTATGCCAAGACTGAGGTAGGTGGGAAAATGGATGGAAATGATAGGGCTAAGATGGACGGATGTCAATGTCATGAGGAAGGTATGGGAAATGAGATGACTTTCCCCCAAGTGTAAAAGTCCACATAGATGATTTATTTTACACATGACACCTCTTTGCCAGGTTTTCATCATGGTACTTATCCAGGGCGCCTATTTGCCAGGTTTTCACCATTGGATGAAATTTTTCTCCTTATTATTTTCTTGACTTTTTGATTTTTTTGCGGTCACCAAGACGCCTGTTTGCTAGGTTTTCATCAAGGTGACAATTTTTTTACATTTTTACATTTTTTTTTTTGTATTTCTAATTTTGTAGATAGCCTAGATGCTTTAGATTACCACTGACTATTCTAAATCCACTGATGGTGCTGATGTAGAGACTAGTGCTATGATATGCCAATAATGACCTTGTTGAAGGAGTTGTCTTGTCAAGATCATAACACTTGTGTACAACTGATTGATGTCATTGTGATCATTTCTGATACTAGAGTTGGCCTTATTAGAATACGCACATCGTGATAGAGTGCCATGAGAGTCCTTGTGGTAAAGAGTTGCTGCCATGATGTGATGGATTTGTGATGTGAAATTTTTGGACTTTAGGCGAGATGTAGGATTACGATAGATGATGGCAAACGTGAAAAGGTTGTTTGGACGTTTGGATGAATCACTTTTCATTCTCCAAACTTGGTATGGTGTATGACAGATTTTGGAGGGATAGTGTTTGGAACCAACACTTTTATATGCCTTGATTGATGACCATTTTGAAGGAGGTGGACATGTGTTATATGTGGGAGTCCTCTTGTCTTGTGGCTCTACATTGTGATTGACTTTTGTATTTGACTTGGTGTCTTTGTTTGATCCATCTTTCTTTGGGTTCCATTTTAATTTCATTTGTCCACTTTCCCTTTTGTTTGATTCAATGGCCTTTGACATTTGATTTTGATCTTTTGACTTGTCAGACTTTTGTTTTTGTTGGTTCCAATGGGAATTTTTATTTATGATGGAATGATGGTGCATGGTGTGGGTGGAGGGGGTGTTGGCAGCAATCTTATGACAAGGATTTCTTATGGACTCCATTTTGAAATTTGTATCTGACAAAGTTGCCCCCAGTATCAAGGAGGTACCACTAACATCGTTTGATTTGCTGACTGAAGAATACCCAAGACCTTGATGTGTGTAATTTTCCTGAAGCTGTATTGGTTCTAGAATGCCTTGCTCGTGTATACCTAGTCCTTTTCCCTGATATTGCATGCTTTGACAAATTCTATTTACGATGGGGTATTTGTTGTTTTGAAAGCAAGATGCTAACCCATCATTAGGTCTGTGGATACTGTCACTTGTAATATTTTCATCGGTGAGAAAGCCTACTCTGAAAAAGACAGATGACCCTAAGTGATAAAGTGTCTTAGCTTCATTTTCATGTTGGACATATTTCTGAATGATATCTTTGGTCTGATCTCGTGACATGTTAGGTTCAGATGATTATGTTGGTGCTTCCAAGGCAATGTCGAAGCCATCATTATGTCTAGTGTCATAGAGTCCAATGATTTTAGCTATAACTTGATCATATGCAAGCATGTCCCTAGTGGAAGATTCTTGTTCTGGAGGAATATCATCTATGTGTCCTATGGAGGCAAGTGTCTCATCGTGGGAAGTGTCAATAATCGAGGTCTTTGTAAGGTCGGAAAGTGTTTGATCATGAATGGCGTAAAGGTCAAGGAGTGGATCATTTTGGACTTCTTGGTCAATGGTAGGGTCTTGGTCGAAGATGGGGTTGTCATAGATTATATAGTTAGAAATAGAGCCGTTGTCAAGGAGAGGTGTGTTCTAGATGTCATGATTGTCTTGAAGGACTTCATGGATGGACTGAAAGATAGGGTCATGGGATGAACTACCTTGTTCTTGACATGAGGGTGACATTATAAGGTCCTGCTTTGGGCTTTCATTTTGACATGTATCCTCAAGTTTATTAAATGGGCTTTGACTTTGGACTATGATAGAATTTTCATGACTGGATGTGGCTTGTGAGGGGATGACTTGAAAATGATTAATGAATGACAGACTAAGACAGGACATGGGGACTTGGATGGGACTAGTATGTGAAGGACTAGGATATGACATGGGTACTTGCATTGGACTAGTATGTGAAGGACAAGGGTATGACGTGGAGACTTGGACCGGATATGACATGGAGTCTTGGACTAGATTAGGATGTGATGACATAGGATGTGACATGGGGACTTCAACCGGATATGCCATGGAGTCTTGAGTTGGATTAGTGTAAGGCTGACTAAAATAGGACTTGGCGACTTGGATGTGATCGATATGGTATGATGTGAGGACTTGACATGAGTTGGTAGATGGTTGATAAGGCATGTAGACTTGGACAAGATTGATAGGTGAAGGGTCAGAATATGACATGGAGGTTTGGAATGGACTAGTGGATAGTTGGTTTCCCTTGTCAAGGTTAGGATAAGGGTGATAAGTGGACGTTTGTTGTGAATTACTGGTAGGATTTATGCCAAGCAATTGTTGATAGTGAGGGTAGACGGATGGAGGTGGCAAAGTATTTATGTCAAAGCCTTGTGGTAACTTAGCCCCTTGGTCCAAAAACATGGCTAGATACCTTTAAGAGTCACGTAAGATTGATTTTTCTACAAAGGAGACTATATCAGGATTTTGCACTGCAGCTTCTAAGTCTTTTGCATATACTCGTCCATTTCGGTCTCTTTGTATGAATGGTTCAGAAGGATTTCGTGATGAAGATGGCATGTTCATGGAAGATTGAATGTTCATGTTGTGAAATGGGTTGGAAAAATTCCAATGTTGGTTTGTGTCATAAGTGTTATTATCGATGTTGGGATTGAAATATTTTCCAAAGTTTTCCATTTGTCATTGTTGTCTTTGAAGCCTAGTCTCAATTGTAAAAGGGATTTGCTCAGATAAGGATGACACCAATGACAACTAAATGTGAGGATGATGACAGCCTATGTTTTTCAGATTTTTTGGATAAAGGATGACAATGCAAGACTATGTTTTTGGATTTTTGACAATAAGGGATGCAATATGACAATGTTGTCTAAAGAAAATGACTAATGCCAAAGGACAATGAAGACTAAGATGACAAGTTATGTCACTAATTTTTTTTGTATTTTTGGAATAAAGGATGACAATGCAAGATGATGATGATGTTTTTCTAAGGAAATGATTAATCTAAGATGACAAGGTTGTCAAGGCCAATATGAGAACTAAGATGATGATGTTTGACTAAGGACTTAATGTTATAAATGCCAAGTCTAGGTTCAAAATGATGACTAAGATGAACAATGCAAAGTCTAAGTTCAAAATGGGGACTGAGATTTTTTTTTGATGTTTTGTTGAAAAGTTTGAGTTGTCCAAGGTCGATTGTTTATGTCCAGATTTGTGAATGTTGTGTATAATGTTTGAGTAATCCAACAAGCACTTGACAAGCACAATGTTTTGGGTGTAAGCAAGCACACATAAAATAAGTACAATCCTAAAAGGCCAATAGGCCAAGGGTTTGTATACTTGATATAGCCCATGATATACCTTGAATTGGTGATAAACACCTTTCCTTCTCGAGAGCGGATAGCTTAGAATTTTGGTGGCATTGGCTCCCCTCCATGGCTCATTAACGTCATTCAAGCACACCAAATTTGAATTCTTGGGTAGTGACTTCCCAAGAACTGCTATCTCTACTCAAGGGGATCAGTAGTGAGTGTTTTCAGGCATGATACTATACCTTGCACTATATCAAACAACAGCCAAAGAATGGTTGGGAACTAAACAAGGGGTATTTAATTCGGGCATTCCGTTCATGGGGCATGATCCATGCGACGAGAGTCCCCTTTTGGATCCATCTCGTCGGAACCACACTCGTGATTCTTGGGCTTTTCCCCAAGAACCCACTTTTATATACTGGCTGGAAGTCCCTTGGTGTTAGGGTGCTACCGGTCTGAGTCGTCCTGGGGTGAGTACTTTTTCCCACCAAAACAGACCCAATTTCTAGAGTTAGTAACTATTTCTCTTGCACCCAGGATCACACGAATGCGCAAGGGGAGAGGATACTCCGATATACCAAATCGTGAGGGTAATAAAGAAAAGAAAAGAATGGGTCTAGTTTTATGATCACTGAGTTTTCACAAGGTGAGAGCATACTCACCTACCATTTTGCAAACACACTCAGACAATGTAGACACACAAGTTCATTTTAATTGCACCAAAAGGAAATATGTACTAATCTAAGAAAAAGATAAGCACAATGTTTTAGTGTTTATTCTTTTACATTCGAACTACAAGACCAAAAATTAGAAGTTTGAATTTTTGCCTTTGACCCATAAAAAACTCCAATGCCACATGCTGCCAACAAAAATTAGTAATAAAAATTAAAAACTAAAAATAAAAATTTAATGACAGTAGCAAATTAAAACAGCGATAACTTGTTCAAAACTTAACAAAAATTTAAAGCATAGATATCTATGGAAAGCTAAATGATAGACCTTCAAAACTTAGAAATTTTTTTCCACGATTCTACACAAAAAAAACGTTATAGACAAAAGAAAAACGCGGATTTTAAAAGCTAAATTGGAAAAACAGCGATCACTAAAATGACTATAACTTTCACAAATCTTATTGAAATTTAAAACCGTTTGATGTTCTAGAAAACTGAAAGTGAGATCTACAAAACCCAAAAACCGTTTTAAAATATTTCATTTGCCCATTTTTCTGTGCTCAAAAGAAAGTGACGGGATTTCGTATGACTTCTTGGCTATAACCTACAAAATAGTGAAAACAAACAAGAAAACACAATTTTTTCTACAAAATGTCGGGTTCACCAATGTAACTAAGGGTAATTTTAGGATTAGATTCAATCAATAAAGCATATAAAATAAACCCAAAACAATTACAAAACACAATGGAAGTAAATGAAAGAACGATTATACCTGATCGTCAAGACCTCCATAATTCACTTTTGTCACACCTTCTAACTTGCTGGATAATGTTTTGCCCTCAGATCCATTGTGCGAGCAATCTGTAAATACATGCCTATGTCCTACACCAAGTTTTGAAGGATTTGCATAAAATGTCTAAAGCCTATGCCTAAATGCCTATGATTGACAATGTTTAAAAATGTCAAATTAATCTAAGTATTAATATGCCCGAATATTGTAATATATGTGCATAATCTAGAAATGAGAGAAAAATAACATTTTATGGAAAATGTTATTTTGAATGGATGGACGAGATTGACTTCTGACAAAGACCTAAAATCAAAGGAACATTCTCATTTATTTTCTAACTATTTGCTTCATCTATAGATTTAGAGCAGGTCTAGTTACTGTTCTGATTCAGATTAGATACATGTGGGTTAAATGTGGCTCCCACAAGGGTAGAGCTCAACATGCTTTGAAAGAAGGAAACTGAGCAACTTGATCAAAGATTTATTTGTTATCAATGCATTAAATCAATATGAAATCACACTAGTTGATCGAATTTCATTATCAGGTTGAAAAGATGCATCAAGTTCAATTATGTATCTATTAAACAATAAGGAAGCATTTCAAGTTGTTGTCAAGCCCCTCTCATCATAACCCTATGGACCAATCACACATCACATAGGAAGGTGAGCTATTAGGTCACCCACATATGTGACATGTGGCTTTCCAATAAAGTTAAAATAAGGAGAAAATTGTGTATCACACATGAGAAAAATGGAAACAAATATGATGGAATTAGACAACAAATGAATAGGACAACAACATTACAATATTCTCATGGAAGGACAACAATCATAAATGCATGCCACATGTCAATGCAAGGAAAACATTCGTGAACATGCTCATAACCTTTCATGCAGGAGTTTTGGTAATCATGAATGATATAACATGGATCATGATTGCATGCATGAAATGGCAGTGACAAGCTAAAAATGGAAATTAAGTAGTCATGATTCAGGGTGACACTCCTTTGAAGCCAAGACTATGTGCAAGTGAACATGACATCAACCTCTTATGGATCTACAAGGGGAGCAGTCCTTAGGGAATGAATAGGACAACAAAAATTCAATGATCTCATGCCATAGGACAACAACAAGTAAAGTATGCTATAGGGCAGCATGAGGATAGTCAAGTTGACAAGGAGGCATTCAATTCAAATAACAACCACCATGCCACAACAAGCAATCACTACATAATGGTGATAAAGGAAGAAGTTGTTTCTTAATGCACAACCTGAATATAGTAAGAAGATACACTAGCAATCAAGAGGAGATTATAGTCAAATGGAATCACACCTGTATAAGGAGAAAATTCATAAGTTCAACTTTTAAAATACTAGAGAGTTGAAAAATAGTTCTCCAAAGGAACAAGGAATGGCCTATGTACAAGCAACAACAACTAATTTTTTTAACAGGCACATGGCTGATCTAGTCTCATTTGTAGAATACTTTGGAGCTCTTTGTTTGAAAAAATCATGTTTGAACATCAAGAAGATGTATAGGAGAAAGTAAGAAGGTAGGATTTGGTTAGAAGAGATGGAAATGTCAACTATGGAGGATAATTCTAGTTTATCTGAGGTGTCCTTTGCATGAACTTTTGAGTTCATGCTGAAAACAAACTCTATTTGTTAGACTAAGATTCATGCTACCAATGATGATCTAAGTAATATAAATTAATTGAAACAAACAACTGCCATGCGAGGTCCAAATGGGAACCACACAAATTTAAGTCATAATAGAGATAATAGGATATCTGCAACAACACATGCTCCTATGGGAATAGCTAGAGGCAATGAAATATTCAACAACCTTTAATGCTTGTATGGTTGGGCCAGCCTCCACAATATGCCTAGAATTTCCAATCCCATACGGTTGGGTCTGGACTTCCAGTGCAAGGGATTCATTTTTGGTTCTCCAAATTACCAAAGTTATGTTGGAGATTCATATTGGCCACAATTCAGTCATATATGTAATCCACCCCAAAGGTCATAATTTACTATGTCTACAGGCTCAAAACATTATCCAATAGATGGAACAGAAGTGGGAAGCCCAAGAGGGCCGAAATTTTCCACACAATCTCAAGGTTTTACAGACCAAGGTGCACGTTCTAAATTTGAGAAATAATGTAATGTTCGGCTTCTGAAGACCTCAAACAAGAGATCCTCCAACAAGTCAGATTAATGGAGCTAAGTGAACTTGCTTCATGTCAGAAACACAAATATAGAGAAATAGTGCATGATAAAAGAAATGAAACTTGCAAGATAAAATTTTTAGCCATTAAGTCTAACATTATGGTCATTGTAGCAATAATAATGAGAGAAAAGATGAAAATAAATCAGAAAGGTACAAAACTGATGTGGGCTACATAAACTGTAAGGAAAATGAAATCACTGGTTATCTGACAGTAGATGAGAATGACAATGAATGTAGTGAAAAGATCAGAGTGATGATGATGATAGGGTAGGTTGCAAGATTTGTAAAGGAGACAAGACATGGCAGTGCTCAAGGGTCTAGTATGGACCACATTCTTGGGACTGTCATAGGCAGAGATACAACCATTACTCATATTTTTATTGTCATTATTCCAAGATGTTTATGGAAATCCTTATGAAGATAAACACCAAAATGCCAAGAGGATAGTCAAACTATTATGGTAACTTTGTGGGAAACACTGTTTAGAGAGAGGTCAAAGTGTCATGATCAAGGGAACATTAAAAGGAAATCTTCTTATCCATACTCATATTTCATTATCATTGTTCAAGGGGTACCACTAGTCATTTATTAATGAGGAGTTGATAAGAATGGATAGTCTAGTCTTCTTTCATGAGAAAAACCATGATGAGACCTCATAACAGTGGTAGGCAATGAAATGACCAGTATGAAAGTTGGAGGATAATCACAGAGCTTACAAGATAGGTGCAATATGTGACTTTTTAGATATTAATGCACAATAATACAAAGTCTTAGTGCATAATGAAATCAAGAGAATAAGAAATGCAATAGGTTTAGGGTAAACCCAGGAAGCAGATCAAAATGAAACCATATTTCCTGCCAAGAGCGAAACCCATAGGCCAAGCATAAAGGAAAATTAGTTTTCATGCTAGAATTAAAATAGATGCGTAGAGCTTATGAGTTACAACCATACTGTGCAATGTCATTGAATCATTTTTAATAGAGTTCATTTTTTGTTTACAGGGCAACATTTTTTTGTGAAAAGGTGATCACTTTCTCATGAATCTCATCCACATTATAATCTTGCACATCTTATCAGCATAGAAAAATGTGTTTACTTCACAAGGGAAACAAAATCCAGCTAGGTTTATGGTGAATGTAGATTCAGAAATGGCAAGTAGTAAAATGCATTGGAAAAACCCTACTTCTCTTTTCATGGCCGTGGCCAGAGCAACAAATTTTCTTCACCAAACAATGAATAGCCTGGGGTTTTTCATTTAAACTTCAAATATAGGAGAATTGAATAAACTAACTTTCAATAGTTTACTTGTTTGGAGGCTCGAGTTTGAGTTGTGTTTGAAGAAAATGAAAATGCATTAATGAGGTGAAATTTACTTGAGCTAGCAGTTGCTCATTCTCATCAAAAGATAGGTTGTTTTCGCCATATAAATCCTCCATTCGAGCTTGAAAGAGCTTCTATCATGGCAGATAAAACAAATGAATAACACAGAAAAATGTGGAGTCAAACAATTACATCAAAAATGCATTTAGGGTCGTGGCTTTAAAGCATGAAATGGCTGTCAAAAGATCAAGAAAAGCCCATTTTATTATGAAAATGCATTCACCCATTTCTGAAAAAAACCACTTGAAAAGTGCCAAGAATTGGCCATGAAATCTCCATTTCTAGAGCTCAACACTGAACCCCCATGGCGGAAAAGCTTTGGTCCAATTTTCCAACTGACAAAATGATGATATTTTTTCCATCATTTTGTGCATTATGATTAGGGTTTGACCTTTTTCCTTGCATTTCGATGGGATTTTTTTTTATCCCTTCTTTTAAAAATCAAACACATGAGAAATGTGATGGGGCCAAAACATGTGTTTCCCCTTAGGGATTTTATGCCTTAGAAATTTTCCCATTTTTTAAAACATTGGAAAGTCTTTACTTTACATCATATGTTATCACTTAGGCATTTTATGCCTTAGGGATTTCTTCCCTTATTTTGACTTATGCTAAGTGTAAAATACAATGGAGTATGCCATGTGACCTATGAGTGATGCCTTGTTTTTCAAACATCATGTGGCTTGGAGTATGCCTTTCATGAGGTGTGGAGGTTGACCATATATGCAAAATTGGGCCTTTATTCTTTTTTTCCTTTGAAAATTAGAATGTTGACCATATGTGGCCTTGAAATGCAGAAAAAGGTAAATAGAAATGATCAAATGCCTTAGAAGAATTTGATTTACTTAATGCTATTGCAAGCATTTAAATATCATTTAGTTTGCATTTTGTCAATTGTAAGTTATCATTTAAAGCAATTTTTAAAATCACTTTAATGTCATTCATATGCAAATGTAAATGTAATTGGGGGATGATTATTATTTTTGCATTTATTATGAAAATTGTAAACCATTTAACTTAAGTGATAATTTATAAATCACTTAAGTTTAAATGTTATTTTTTAATGAAAAATATAAAAACATGTGTTAAAGTCATAAAGTGTGGTTGAATTCATGTGCCTTTGCAAACACACCAAAAGTGTGACTTAGCTAGTTAGCAATATGGGGAATGTGTGGAGGGATGTATTTGACTATTTTGGAGGAAGTGTTAAAACTATAAAATTTTGAAAATTTTCATGGATGTGTATACTAATTAGTTCCCAAAAATTCCCATACCATCTAATTTTCATATCATGTTTTCCCATGTTTTAGTTTGTTTTCATCATTTGGTCCCATAGAATTCATCTATCCTTGAGCATTTGAATGTATAAACCATATCGGCGTAACATATTGCAAGTCTCACTGATCCATAAATCATTCTATACTAACATATGTATTTTTGCAGTCTATTGGAAAGAGGTCGGGAATGTCTTGTCGTTCATATTACATTTGGTAATACATGTCGGGCAGACACAATTCACAGTCTCAATGAAAGAAGGATCCTATCAGTAAGAAAATGTTCATCGATATAAGTCATAACGAGCGCATGTATGTTATACCGATGAAGTAAAAAATGACTATCAGTGAAATGTCCTAGAGCATTCATTTGGTTTTTTCGATACAACGAAGGTGGATTCTGACAATGTATCGGGGTGAGTTCATGGAAGTCCCACAGACTCTCAATGTCGCTATGACAGGAGTATATCAGTAATAGGACTTGGCAATATTCATTATCTTGCCGATAATAAAATTCATCGGCGAGACTCACATCATTGGAGAGAGCTAATAGAGTCATGCCGAATGAAGTTCAATCGGTAGGAAAACCACTATGTCTCGGCTATCAGAATTGTTGAAGGAAGATTCTCGACAAGATACAAGTAGTCGAAGGAAAGTCCTGGCAACCCCCAAAGTCATAGCGATAAGTTATCATTGGTGAAAATCATAGCAATACACTTAAGACTAAAGGAATAATTCTCGGGGAGACTTAGAACGTCGATCAGACTACGTGACTTCATAACAATATGCAATATATTGACTATCAGAGAGACTCAAGGCATCAGCAAAACTACATGATGCCATAGCGGATGTCTGGTGAACATTTGAAAAAGCTCGAATAAAATAATTGCCCAAGATTTGAATACAAATGGACACAACTTTTCAAATGACTAATGTATAAATACTCATTTTTTGACAACAGAAAAAAAAAAAGAAAAATACAGTAGATCAAAATGTTTATATTTTTGAGAATATGATGCATGTAAAAAACAATGGAGATTTCAATTGAATTCATTTGATTCAGTGGCATTTTTCTGGTTTCAATTGTTTGTTGTGTTAATTAAAAGTATTGTTGAAATTGTCTCCAAGGTTGATGTTTTCTAATTGTTTAAACTGATATATCAAGGATATTTTTTAGTTTATCAGTGCACACTTGTTGTATCTGTATGGTTGGATTAATTGGTTCTTTCAAGGAAAGATTAAATCCATTAAATCAATCATAGTAATTAGGGAATCTCATATTGGATTATTAAGAAGAACTCAGTAGTCACATTCCTGCATGTTTATATCAGTTATAAACTTAAAATTGTATGCCTAACAATTCGAGTATCTATCGGAAAGAAGTTATTCATTTTAGATTTTCATTTGACTCCATACACCCAATAAGGCACTAGTCTCTATTATTCCACTCTTTAGTTTCATTCAGTTTTTCATATGAACATATTAGATTTTTGCCTTGATATTGCTTATACAATTTATACCAAGTTAAAACTCATTTATCCACTCCTATTTGCTAGTGTGGGTAAATTTCTTTAGGAGATAAACAAAGGTCAATTTTGCCTCATTTTTATAGGTACACCTACCTAAGTTTGGCAATGCCTGAAGAGTAGAAGGTTCAATTCATTTGGCCTTGTCTGTTACCCTGAAATGTATCTAGAGATTGGCAACCTCTAGAGGTATTTTTCCTACTTTTTTGAGAGCTAACAAATTTGTGGCTCCGTTGGGGAATTATTGTAGGATATCCGGTTGAAGATCATTATATAAAGTCATTGAAGAAAAACTCATAATTTGAGATGTTTCTGAAAAGGTGATTCCGCTGGGGGATAAAATCAAGAATAGTTTCATTTTTCTCACTTTTTACAAAGTGAGTGGTGACTCTGACAAAAAAATTGCATCAAATCAACATGAATGGTAGAAGATCCCAATACAAAGGAGGTCCTATTGGAGGTCCTAGTGGCACTAGTAAGTGGGCACATAAGGATGATAATGTTGATAAGGGTAAGAAGATAAATGAGGACATGTGCATAACAAATAAAGACAAAGCATCAAGACCACATCGTGAGACATATGACCATTATGATAAATGGAGAGATAATTCAAGTGTGGAACCTTGTACCCCTGAAGAACAAAGAAATCCCTTTTATAATCCTCAGAAACAGGAAAATTTCAATGCTAAACTCGAAGCTGAATGAATCAGATGTCAATAGGAATATGATAAAAGAATGGAGGGTAATCAAAGTGAGCCTATTGATCGTGTAATTCCTCAAGAAAATTATGAGTTCTCAACTTGTGAAGAAGTAGAAGCACAGTTCGAGTTTCATAAACAAGAAGTAGAAAGAGAAAAAGCTGAATAGGAAAAGATCCAAATGATAAAAGCAATCCAAGACTTCAAATTGTAGAAAGCCCAAATTGATGCTCAGACAACTAGTTTTTCAAAGTATATATCACCTCATAGGCAAGGAAATAATAATACAGGGCTTTCAAACCCATCAAAGGCTCCTCAGAATCATATGGGAAATTGATACAAGCAACCAAACTATCCACTAAATATTGCATCACAACATACAAATGTACAACCACCTCATGGTCAACAATATATGCCATATCTTCATATATAGTACAATAATCTAGTGTACCAGTATCAACATTTGCATAATCCTCCCCCTCAGCAATATACAACAATGATCAGATAATTTGATTTGATAGGGTTTCAATTATACCCTTACCCTATGGATAACAGTTGGAGAAGTCTTGTTCCTAAGTTTACAGGGAGTAGTGCAATTACTGTTGAAGATCATTTGAGGAATTTTAATGCTTTTTTCCAAGACTTGGATGTATCATATGAAGATTTACATATGAGTTTGTTCATGATGTCACTCATCAAAGAAGCTAGGGATTGGTTCAATAGCTTGCCAACAGCCTCCATTGATTCTATTCAAGAATTTCAGGATCAATTTCTTGAATAGTATGGAAATCCATGTGCACTAGATGTTGCTTTACATGAACTAGTACGGATTCAAAAAAAATAGAATGAGTCAATTTATGATTTTAACCAAAGATTCAGCAAATTGCAGAATAAGATACCACCTGAGTCAAAGTTTCCAGACTCTATAGCATTGAGTATTTCTTTGAATGCATTTGATCCAAAAATAGGGTATGAACTAAGAAACAGGTTTCCAAGAGATTTGGTTGAAGCCCAAAAGATAGCACTAACCATTGAAAACAATAGAAAAGTTGTTGGGATGATCAATAAGAGAGACAATCCTAGGGTTCCTCAACATGCCAATAATTATTAGTACAAATAGGAGAACATGTACAGCAATGAGAGCCTCGGTTACATGACATGCCCTACAATACAAATTGGAAGGATGGAAAACCTGTAATGGATAGACCTAGGAACAAAGAAACACCTAATCCATTAAGGAAGAAGGGGGTGTATATGGTCAATAATAATCTTTGTTGTGAAGGTTGTGATGGGCCTCATTCTCCAGACCACTATGTTGTAGCCCAAGAAATGCATGAAGAAGGAATGTTAGTGGGTAATAGTGGAGAAGATCACACAGTGTACTTGACCTCAAATACCTTTCACCCTGCTGAGGAGGAATATTCATCTTCAGAAGATGAAGGTTGTGAGTACGATGTTTGAAGTCAAAGGTGCAATGTCCACATGGCTGAATAACAAGTTTTTTCTGATTCTGAAGAAAGTTATGCAAAACAATACTCTGTTGAGGTGCCTACTCAATGCGATATAAGGAGACCCACTGATGAGGAAATAAAGAGGTTAACCATTGTTGCAGTTGAACAAGCAAAGAGAAAGTATTGGTTAAGAAATAGGACAGTGAATGAAAAAGAAGGCATTCCCAGGGGAATATTTATGAAAGGCAGAGAAGTGACACTAGGAGTTTTGAAGAAAACAAAAATAAACATCATGATAAGAATGAACAAAATCTGGTCCAAAAGGAGGAGAACAAAGAGTTATACAAACAAAAGTAGAAGTCTATCTAGAAGGAAGAAAACAAAGAAGAAGCATCAGAGCAAAAGAAAACAATTAAGGTAGAGGGTCCTTCTTTTGACTTCTCTTAGGCTTTATCCCAAGTAAAAATTTCTATTCCACTACTTGAGATGATGAGAATTAAGGAATATAGAGATAGGGTGATACAATTGATATCAAATGGAAATGAGAAAAGTGCAAATTCTAAAAATCAAATGGCCACTAAAATGGTTAATAAGCAAGAGAAGGTGATTGTCCCAGAAGTGTGTCTAAATGATGTATTGATAAATTCCCCACAAGTTGAACCTTTTTTCACCACGCTGCTTATAAAAAACAAATTGTTGAGGAATTGCATGATAGACTCTGGTGCTGCTATCAATATCATGCTAGTAGGAGTTATGAAACAACTTGGTATGTGGGTAGATACTAATGAAGGGAAGTGTTATGCAATGGATAGCCGGCCTGTTCCAGTAGTAGGTGTTATGAAAGATGTTGAAATCAAACTAGCTACTTACCCTCAGGTGGCCTACAATATAAATATAACTATAATTGATACCCCTCCCCAGTTTGGGATGCTTTTATCAAGACAGTGGATGGAAGCAGTTGGAGGAAATTTCCAATTTGATTTATATTATGCATCAATTCCAGTGAATGGCCAAGAAGTTAAGTTGTACAGGGAGCCAAGGATGAACCAAATTGTAGATTGTGTGCCTCAAAATCAAGTCAATTGCTTTTGTGATATGGATCTTTGGAATTTTAAGATAGAACCAACTCATCCAGAATTAGTCAATGTTGATCCAATTGATAAGCATGTTGTAAAAAATTGTGATGGCATGTGGAAAATGTACTTTGATGGAGCTTTTAGCCAAGAAGGTAACAGAGTAGGAATAGTGTTTGTTTCACCTGAAGGAGTCACATTTAAAGATTCATTTTTTCTGGCATTTGAATGTATGAACAATATAGCAAAGTATGAAGCTTTACTAATAGGATTGAATATGGTTGTAAAACAAAAGATCAAGTTGCTAGCTGTTCTAGGGGATTTTGAGCTAGTTGCTTCTCAGGCTAAATCAAAATATTTAGCAAAACACAAGAGGCTAAAGCAATACAGGAATGTTGTATGGGACACAATTGAGTTGTTTGATACTTTCTCCATTGAATGGATTGAGAGGTCAAAGAACATAATTTGAAGCATATCAAGAGATTGACAGCACCTGAAGAGTAGAAGGTTGAGTTCTCTTGACCTTGTCTGTTACCCTGAAGCATATCAAGAGATTGACAGCCTCTTGAGGCATCTTGCCTGCATTTTTGAGAGCTAAAAAATTGGTGACTCTACTAGGGAAACATTCAGAATCAAAGCCTTAATCATAGAGTCAGGAATTTTAGACAGACTCCACTGGGAATAAGAAACATCAAGTATTTCCTCACTTTTGACAAAAGTGAGTGGGGACTTTGACAGAATTTTGTAGCTATTCAAACATGAATGGAAGAAGATCTCAATACAGGGGAGGTCATATTGGAGCTCCTATTGGCAACAGTAAGTGAACACACAAAGTTTTCAAGGTTGATAAGGGAAAAGGGATAAGTGAAGATATGTGCCTAACAGATAAAAATAAAGCATCAAGAGCACATTGTGAAACATATGATCACTATGATACATGAAAAAATGATTCGAGTGTAGAGCCTTGTACTCCAGAAGATCAAATGAATCCTTTCTCTTTTCTCAATCCTCAGAAACAGGTTGAGTTTCAAGCTACATTTGAGGCTGAAAGAATCAAAATTCAACAAGAATATGATTAGAAGATGGAGGGTAATCAAAATGTGTTTATTGATCATGAGCTTCCTGAGGAAGTAAAAGCACAGTTTGAATCACAAAGGAAGGAGATTGAGGAACTAAAGGTTGCATTGCTGAAAGTCCAAATTACTTCTTAGACAACTAATTTCCCCCTGAAGTATTTACCACCTCATAAGCAGGGTAATCATGGTGCAGGGCCTTCAAATCCACCAGTGTCTCCTCACCATCAGATAGGAAATCACTTTAATCAACCAAATCATCCACCTCATATTCCCACTCAGCGTACAAATATGCATCCACCTCCTGGTCAACATTACATCCCACAACATAATGCACAATACAATAATCCCATGCACCAATGTCAATACCCACCTAACCCTCCTCTTCACTAGCATACAACAATGATCAGACAGCTTTATTTAGCAAGTTTTCAGTTATACCCTTACCCTATGGATAGCAGTTGTAGGGTTATGGTGCCCAAATTTATAAGGAGTAATGCAATTACTACTGAAGAGCACTTAAGGAGTTTCAACATTTTCATCCAATACATTGATGTGCCATATGAAGATTTACACATGAAGCTATTTATGATGTCACTTATTGAAGATGCTATGGATTGGTTCAACAGCTTGCCAACATCCTCAATTTATTCTCTTCAAATATTCCAGGACAGATTCCTAGAGCAATATGGGAATCTAAATGCACCTGATGCAGTTCTTCATGAATTGATGCGAATTTAGAAGAATCAGAATGATTCGATTTATGATTTCAACCAGAGATTCAACAAGTTGCAGACTAAAGTACCTCCTGGATCAAGGTTGCCAGATTCTATAGCATTGAGTGTTTATTTAAATGCATTTGATCCTAAAATAGGGTATGAACTGAGAAATAGGGTCCCAAGAGATTTGGCTGAAGCTCAGAAGATAGCATTGGAAATTGAAAACAATAGAAAGGCTGCTGGTATAATCAGTAAAAGAGACAACCCTAGGCCTCCTCAGCAAAGCAACAATTATTAGTACAGATAGGAGAACACATACAAAAATGAAAGGCCGAGGTTGTATGATATGCCTTATAATACAGTCTAGAAGGATGGAAAACCTATAACAGCTAGGCCTAGAAACAAAGAGACTCCTGATCCATTGAGCAAAAAGGGAACCTATATGGTGAGTAACAATTACTTCTGTGAAGCTTGTGATAAGCCACATTCCCTAGACTATTGTGTTGTAGCCCAAAGGATGCAAGAAGAGGGAATGCTGATGGAAAACAATGAAGAAGATCACATAGTGTATTTAACTTCAAATACATTTCATCATGTTCAGGAGAGGTACTCATCTTCAGAGGATGAAGGATATGAGTATGATGTTTCAAATCAGAAGTATAATGTCCATATGGCTGAACAACAAGTCTTTTCTGATTCTAAGGAAGATTACACAGAGCCACATTCTGTTGAGGCGCCTACTCCATGCAGTATGAGGAGACTCACCAAAGATGAAATAAAAAGAATAACTGTTGCTGCAGTTGAGGAAGCAAGGAGTAAGTACTGGTTGAGAAACAAAAAAGTAAATGAGGTGGAAGGTGTCCCTAGGGGAATTTTCATGAAGGATCAGAAAGCAATACAAGGGACTGTGAAGAAGTCAGAAAAGAGACTGCATGATAAATATGAATAGAAGCTTGTCCAAAAATAAGAAGTTAAGTAAGAAGTGAAGGAATTGCATAAAAAGATACAAACGCCTGACCAGCCTAGTAAAAAAGAAAAAGAAGGAAGCAAAGGAGAAATGCCAAAACAAAAGAAAATTGTTAAGGTGGAGGGCTCTTCTTTTGACTTCACTTAGGCATTATCCCAGGTAAAAATGTCTATCCCACTACTTGAAATGATGAAAATAAAAGAATATAGGGACATTGTTGTTGAATTGATAACAAATGGAAATGAAAAACACGTGAACTCTGAGAATAGTGTAGCTATTAAATCAGTCAATAGGTAGGAGAAAGTAAATATCCCAGAAGTCTGCTTGGGTGATGTATTAACAACTCCCCCTCAGGTTGATCCTTTTTTCACTACATTGCTTATAAACAACAAACTGCTAAGGAATTGCATGATAGACTCTAGTGCTATTATAAATATCATGCCAGTAGGAGTTATGAAGCAACTTGGCATGTGGTTTGATACATGTGAAGGGAAGTGCTATGCAATGGATAACAGACATATTCCTGTGGTAGGAATTATGAGAGGTGTTGAAGTCAAGTTGGCTACTTATCCACAAGTGGCATATAATATAGATATAACAGTGATTGATACTCCTCCTCAGTTTGGGATGCTTCTATCAAGATAGTGGATAACACCAGTTGGGGGAAACTTCGAGTTTGATTTATCTTATGCTACTATTCCAGTGAATGGTCAAGAAGTGAAATTGTATAGGGAGCCAAGAATCAACCATCTTGTTGACTGTGTACCTCAAGATCAAATCAATTATTTTGTGATGTTGATCTTGGAAGTTTGAAGATTGAATCAGCCCAGCTAGAATTAACCAATAGTGACCCAATTGAAAAGCATGTGGCACAAAGTTGCAATGAAGTGTGGAAGATGTATTTTGATGGAGCATGTAGCCAAGAAGGTAATGGCATTGGGATTGTTTTTGTTTCACCTGAAGGTATTACATTTAAATATTCATTCCTGTTAGCATTTGAATGTACAAATAATGTGGTGGAATATGAAGCTTTATTAATAGGATTGAACATAGCTGTGAAACGTAAAATAAAGTTGCTGGCTGTTTTGGGCAATTTTGAGCTAGTTGTTTCAAAAATTAAGTTGAAGTATGTAGCAAAGCACAAAAGATTGAAAAAATATAGGAATTTTGTATGGGACACAATTGAGTGGATTGACAGATCGAAGAGCATAATGGCTGATTTTTTAGCAAATGTGGCGCTCAAAAGAAATGATATCACATTGGTTGGGGTTTCACAAATTGAGTTCAAGACAAGGCCTGTTGTTCCTAATAACATTTATAGTTGGCAGGTCTTCAATGATGATACTGACCTTTTGAAATTTCTCAATTGTATAGATCAATATGAGGCCTAGGAAATTGACTTCAATGCTTTTGTTGAAGAAGTAGATGGAAAGCAAACAGTGTTTGGAAATGAGATCTTGTAGCTCAAAAAAAATAAGCTTCCTAAGGGCTTGGTGGCATTGGAAAGGTTGTACAATGGAAATGATTAGTCCCTCATGAAGCAAACACCAGTCAGAAGAGAAGATATTGAAGAAGTTAACTTGGGGACTAAGATAGCACCAAGAAAGGTGTACATAGGCAAGAAGATAAGCCCTACAATTAGAAGAATGCTGATAGAGTTGCTGAGGAAATATAAACATGTGTTTGCTTGGTCTTATGAAGATCTGAAAGCCTACAGGGAAGATTTGTTTTTAAGCATGAAATACCATTGAAGCCAGATGCTAAGCCATTTAGAGAGAAGCAAAGACACATAAATCCAACACTGGAGCCTAAAATGCAAGAAGAATTGACAAAGCTCGGAGATGCGGGAATCATTAAACCAATCAAGCATTCAACATGGGTCTCAAATTTAGTCCCTGTGAGGAAGAAAAATGGAGACATCAGATTATGTGTGGACTTCATAAATTTGAATATGGCATCTCTAAAGGACAATTATCCTCTACCCAATATGGAGGCTATATTGCAAAAGGTGACAGGGTGTGAGTTGTTTGTCTATGATGGATGGATTTTCAGAGTATAATCAGGTTAAAGTCAAAGAATTTGAGCAATATAAGACAACATTTACAACTCCTTGGGGAACATATGTATACGTAAGAATGTAATTTGGTCTCACTAATGTAGGAGCTACTTTCCAAAGAGCTATGGACGTGGCATTTGTAGATTTAATCAATGCTATCATGGTGGTGTACCAAGATGACCTGACTACTTATTCAAAGAAGACTGAAGATCATGTACAACATCTAGAAAAGATATTTATAAAAGCCTTAGAATACGGTATTAGCTTAAACCCAAAGAAGTGTCATTTTTCAGTCACAGAAGGTAAGCTCTTAGGACATATTGTTTCAAGAGAAGGGATTAGGATAGATCTTGAGAGGGTTGATGCTATTGATAAGATTCTTGTTCCCAAAACTGTTAAGGCTATATAGTCATTCTTTGGATAGATTAATTTTGTTAGAAGATTTGTTTCTAATTTTGCTGGGATCATTAAGCCTATATCAAAAATGTTGAAGAAAGGATAGAAAATGGAAGGGACTGTAGAAGCCTTGGAAGCTTTTATATCCATCAAAAGGGCCATCAAAGAGGCTCATGTTCTTAAATCTCTAGATTTTGCAAAGCCTTTTCAGATATTTTCATTTGCTTCAATGCATACGATTACTGTTGTTATGCTACATAAGAATGAGGATTGTCATGAATAGCCTGTGTCTTTCTTTAGTAAGTCATTACAAGGGTTTGAATTGAAGTATGACATAATGGAAAAGCAAGCATTTGCATTGGTGAAGGCTACAAAAGCATTCAGGCCATATCTTGTTGGAGCAAAGGTGATTGCTTATGTCCCTCATGCTGCTATCAAAGATATTCTGACACAGTATGAAGTGACAGGAAAAAGATGCAAATGGATTAACAAGATCCAAGAGTTTGACATGGAGATACAAATTACTAAGCTAGTGAGAAGTCAAGGCTTGGCTAGGTTGATGGTAGAATCAAATATTGAAGCAAATCAGGTTTGTAATTTAGATGAAGGGATTATAGTTGCAAGCATTGAGCACACTCCTTGGTATACTGATCTCATGCATTACCTTAAGTACATGAAGTGTCCAAAGGGATTGAGTGATAGCCAAAAGAGAACTCTAAAGTTGCAGGCATCTAAATATGTTTTCATGGATGGGGATTTGTGAACAAGGATGGTATACTGTTATTATGTCTGGATGAGTTTTAGGCCAAGCATGTTTTAAGTGAAATGCATGAAGGAGTTTGTGGAGGACATTACTCAGCAAAGACTACTGCACACAAAATTCTCAGGGCAGGTTATTACTGACCCAAGGTTTTTAATGATTCTTTCACACATGTAAGAAGATGTGAAGCCTACCAGAAGTTCTCTAGAAAGCTAAAATATCAAGGAGCTTTACCACTTCGACCTTTGCAAGCTGATGCCCCTTTTCATCAATGGGGAATTGATTTCATTGGAGAGATACAAGAAAATTCAAGTGGAGGATACAAGTGGATACTGGTTGCCACTGATTATTTTACCAAATGGGTGGAAGCAATCCCAACTAAATAGGCTACAAGTAAGGTGGTGACTAGTTTCCTGATGGACAACATTATCACCAGATTTGGTACACCATTAAGGTTAATCATAGAAAATGGGATGTGTTTCAGGTCAGATGAGTTCAGAAGCTTTTGTGACACATATGGCATTACCATTTCTTATGTAGCTCCTTACCATCCACAAGCTAATGGTCAAGAAAAATCTAGCAATAAGAGTCTTTTGAAGATTATAAGGAGAATGTTGAGTCAAAACAAGAAAGCTTGGGATTCAAAATTGAAACTAGCTATGTGGGTTGATAGGATTACTGTGAAAAGAGAAATTGGGAAATCCCCATTTGAATTGGTGTATGGGGTACAAGCTAGAATGCCTTTGCAGAATTTGTTGCTAGTCTACAGGTTTGTCCTTCAGGAAGATTTGGATGTTCCTAAACCTATGGAGGAAAGAATGGAGCAACTAGCTAAATTGGATGAAATGAGGAGAGTTGCCAAAAATCAAAACATGAAGTTTCGGACATAGATGAAGTATCTATTTGACAAGAAGGCAAAGAATAGAAAATTCAAAGAAAATGACTTGGTATTGATGTGGAATGCAAGGTGTCAGGAGAAGGGCAAGCATGGTAAATTTGAAGCTTTGTGGCTGGGACCTTTTGTTGTTGTTGGAGACAAAGGTGAAGATTCATACCATCTATAGAATATGGTTGGTGAAGATCAGGAATTGCCTGTTCATGGGCAATTCTTGAAGTAGTTTTTCTCTTGAAGCAACATAGAGGACTAAGGGTTGCTAGTGCATGGACAACTCTTGCTAATTATTTTTAAAATTCTTTTCCATGCATAGTAGTTTAGGGTCTTGTCCATCTCCATTTTTCATTTACTTTCCTTTCATTCCATCTTGCTGCATGTCCATTTCCTTTTTTCTCACTGTTTCATCATTTTATGTCTGGTCTACTCACCCAAGGCTCTAGATCCTTGCAATGATCTCACTATCATTCATCCCCAGATAGAGCAACTGTTGGAACTGTAAAAATCTGATGATTCTACATATTTTTCATCCCCCTGAGTTTCCATTTGAGTCCTCATCGTGTGCACAAGGGCCTTCGATCATGACATTTTGTTTGCATTTTACCTATTTTTATCCCAAAATCCATCGCATCATGCATTTTCCATGTTGCAATTCCTATCAATGTAAGCTCATAACTGTCTCCCCGACCCACGGTGCATTTTTGCTAATATATGTTTGCTGCAGGCATATTGGCATGACAATATTTGGGTCTCCCTGATCCATCTTTCTTATAAACATCTATGTTGCCTATCGGTAAGACGTTTCTACTATCATAGTGATTAGGATCTATCTCCAGGCACCCGTCAGTGAGATATTCACATTGTTTCAGTGATAGCAAAGAATCATATCGGCATGAGTTGTAATGTTTGAATGATGTCTTAGCAAACTCATTATGTCTCCCTAACCGACGGTGGAAGGATTCTCATCGATAAGAGTTAATGGCTTCAGTGAAAGGTCATAGCAAATTCAAAGGGGTCTCACCGACCAAAATAAAACCGGCACATGCGGAGATACATCGGCAAGAGTTAATACATCTAGGTGAGGTCCTGCGAAGTCTTTTTTTCTTGTCGACCGATGACATAAGGGTATACATCTCGGTAAGAGTAAGCGATATTGGCATGCGGTCTCGGCAAGTGACCTCCGGTCTCGCTAATGGAACAAAAAGGGGGACCTTGTTAGCATAGGATTTGACTTGTCTCAGTGACACACAAGATGGATGATGACTTTTGGTATGACATAGTGTGCTCTACGAAAGGTCTCCCTGAGAGTGATATGTCACGGCGACAAGTTTGATCATGGGGGCTCTCGGTAAACAAAGTCTTGTCTACATGAGGTCTCTCTGATACCATTAAGTTACAGTGACAGTGAATGAAAACAAAAGTGCATCTTGGTGAGAAGTTTCCCTATGTCTCAATGAATGAATAATATTCTATGAGAGGCATATCGATGAAACATAATGTTGGCTATATGACATCTCCCCGACTCTGATGTGTCACTACAAAAGCAAATAGAACCAGGGGGATGACTAGCGATTGAATTGCCTTCGGCATAACCATGATATGTCTCGCTGATTTTTTCATTGGTGACTAATGAAAATTCAAACACTGTGGCCGACATGTGAGCTCATAAAATACCATTGCAGGCTGACATGAAAGGAGCCCGAATTATGCGGAAGGCTGACATGGGATCTCAGTGTGATATATTTTTTCTGATACTAGTGTATAAATAGGCATCTTGTAATTGTAAGAGGATCATCAGTTATTAGATATTCAATACACAACAAGTAGATGCAGTAGAGTAAAATTCTCATATCAGAGACTATTGTTGCATGATTTCAGAATGAAGGTATTTATGAAAATCAGTTGATGTTGCTGCATTTTTCTGGTGTCAATTATCTGTTGAATTTAATGAAAATATTGCTAAGCTGTCTCCAAGATGGATTCATCCTGATTGTTTAAATTGATATAACAAGTTTATATTCAATTCATCAGTGCACATTTTTTGTTTCTGTGTGGTTAATCGATTGGTTCTTTCAAGCAAATATTAAATCCTTTTAATTGATCACAGTAATCAGAGATTCATTTGGATTGTTAAAGTAGAGCTTAGTAGTTACAGTATTGCATATTTATACAAGTTGTAAATAGAATGTATGCCAGATAATTTGAGTTTTCTCCAGAGAGTGTCACTCATCTTGATCTCATTTGACTTCACATACCCAACAAGGCATTGGTCTTTGTACTTCATCATTTTGAATTCATTCAATTTCTTTATATCTGCTAATTAAGTATTTTAGGATTTAGATCAGAAGATTGGTATTGCTATTAAGTTTGGTTTCATTTGTTCACTTCCATTTGTCATTGTGGACAAATCATTGCAAGAAAGATAATCATAAGTGCATAAAGTCTGCTTCATTCAGTTAGGTACACCCGCTTAGGTCTAGCAACACCTGGAGAGTAGAAGGTTGAGTTCTCTTGACCTTGTCTGTTACCTTGAAGCATATCAAGAGATTGGCAGCCTCTTGAGGCATCTTGCCTGCATTTTTGAGAGCTAACACCTACAAAGGATCATATTACTAATATATTTATTATGACTCTTCCTAGGGATAATTTTGAGTATCTACGAGAGAATTTGGGGGTTATTGCCCCTCCTTTCTTAAACTTGATGTATATAGAGATGAAATAGTCCAATGGATCTATGAGGGTAAGAAAAACAACTGTCCAAAACCATTGACACTGAGGTCAACGGCATGGCCCATTCTGGCCCACACGCCTACAAAGAAAGATCCACTTCAGCTATCCATATTTTGAACTGAGAAGAGCATTGCTAATGCCTAATTATAGTTCAATTACACATGCTGAATACTTTTCATCTCTACTCACTCAAATGATATTTTCTACTGATGTAAGAGTATCCTTGGTTCTGGCAATCTTGCATCCATTTTTTTTTTTTTTTTTTGGTTTTGTTCTTGTTTTGATTCTTTATTAGTTCATGTTGGTGGATTTATCATATTTTCTCATTAGACCCTATGGATCTTGGTTTACATCTTGGACATGTTCATTTTCCTTATTCCAATATTTGAGCATGATTAGATCTTTTTTTGGCAAGTTATCACTTCCAGATTTCATGGTAGTTTCTTGAACTAGCACCAAAATAATTTTCAAGCCTAGCAGCTAATTTGATCATTTGTGGATCACTCCCATGACTTGTGGATCTTAACAGTGTGATTTTAAATGTTCCTTGGTATTTCCCTAACCTTCATTATAGGTCCACACTTCGTCCTATCCACTCACAGAGGAGTAATTCAAATTTGAGGTCAACCTATTCATGTGCACATTATATTTTCTTTCATTGGAGAATGTAATGATTTTTGGTTGATGCAAATTTTTCTAGAATTGTGAATATGATATAAAGCTTGTAATCAATCATTAGAAGGGTAGTAGTTGATTGAGTAGCTTAAGATAGATCTGATCTAGAAGATTTTTCTCGCATATAGGAGCATGTTACAATGTTGTATTTTTGAATATATTATATCAGGCCTGTGAGCCAAATTTTTAAAACTGGATGTTTCTAGCCAATTATAATTGAGGTTTCTATTACTAAGAATATTTGCATCTGCATTTTCCTCCATATTCTATGTTGCTTTCATTGTGTTACTCTTGCTGCATGGTCCATAACTTTCTCTTTGAGGACCCTCTTACCATGGCTGCACCAGATTGGTATCAGAGAGAGATTCATTCCTTGAGAGATCGTCAGAGTTTGTGAAGGCATGTTAAAGATTTTTTGTGGGGTGGCGAACTGAGGATTCGACCTGCAGTTGTAGAGGGATTGTGAAAAGATGGTAGGAAGAATAAATGTTAGAGGAAATGGAGTGTGTGGAAATGAAGACCTAGCTTTAATGGAAATGTTGAGAGGAATTTTTGCTAGACTAGATGTAGCTGAAACAACCTAGAGGAGAGGTCGACCAATTGATGATGTGAGTGATGAATAGGTAGAAGTATCGGAAGAAAGAGGAAGAGAAGTTAAACCCAACCTAGATCAAGGAGAAGAGAGGTTCATAAGATCCCTAACTAGAGTGAATACAAAACCACATTTCAATCCACTAGATTATAATGGTAAGTTGGATTCAAAAGATTTGCTTGATTGGATTACATAGATGGAAAAGTATTTTGAATTTGAAGGTACCTCTGAAGATAAGAAAGTGAAGTTTTCTTGTACAAAGTTGAAAGGACATGCATCCCTTTGGTGGGAACATTTGTAGATAGATAGGAAAAGAAGAGGAAAGGAGAAGATAAATTCATGGGATTAGATGGTGAATAAGTTGAAGAAAAAGTTTATGCCTGTAAATTATTAGATTAGTTTGTTTTGAAAGTTGTATAATTTGAAGCAGAAAGATTCAAGTGTGACAGATTATACCAAGGAGTTTTATAAGTTGAGTATCAGATCTGGACATTTAGAGGAGGAAATTGAGCAAGTAGATAGATATGTGAATGGTGTGAGGTTGTAAATATAGGATGAGATTAGTTTGATTATGTTGCAGAGTGTGGAAGAAGCATATCAGCGTGCCCTGAAGGAAGAAGAGAAGTTGAATAAAAGACATGAGCAGAGACATAGAAGAAGAACTTTTACTGGAGAAGGAAGAGGATCTTTTCCAGATCAGTATAAGGATAAGGAGGTTAGTAAGAATGACAATGTGTACCATAGAAATGATGGAAACTCTTACAAAAGAGGAGGATACGGTGGTTATAGAAATTAAGGTTATAGAAAGGATGATAAGGAGAAAAGGGTATTTAGGGGAACTTGTTTTAATTGTGGTAGAGAAGGACATAGAGCATTTGAATGTAATCAAGGAGAGATAAGCAGAAAGATAGAAAACAATAGAAGAACAACCTTTGTTGAGGAAGATCATGTCGAACCATCTAACAAATTGAAAGATGGGGAAGTATTGGTGAATAAAAGAGTATTATGTCAAAGTGAGTTGGAGAAGGAACCGTTGCAAAGAAAAAAATTGTTTTGGACCAGATGCAAGGTAGATAGAAAATGTTGCAAAGTGATTGTGGACAATGAAAGTTCTAAGAACTTGGTTTCTAAAGAGATGGTGACTAAACTAAATTTGGAAAGGTTGAAACACTCGAAACCATATCAAATAGCTTGGATTCAAGAAGAGCATAAGATACTGGTAAGTGAACAATGTTTGGTGAAATTGAAGATAGGAAATTAGCATGATGAAGTTTTGTGTGATATCATGCCTATGGATATATGTCATGTTTTGTTGGGAAGGCCTTGGTAGTATGATAAATAGGCTATTCATGATGGAAAGAAGAATATATACACCATTCTTGCTAATGGGATGAAGTAGATTTTGTTGACATTGGAAGATGTTCCTATAGTTGACGTTTGTACGAGTACTAGGGTTTGTTTGGTTGATGGAAGGATATTTTGAATTGATTGATACATGAGAATATGTGCTATGCCTTGGTTCCTAAGAAGGATAAAGACTTGAATTATGTAGAAGAACACCCAGAGGAGATAAAGGAGTTGTTGACAAAGTATGAGGAGATCATTTCAGATAATGTACCTGATGGATTGCCACCTGTAAGGAGTATTAGTCATTGTATGGACCTAATTCTTGGAGCTAGTTTTCCTAACAAAGCAACACACTGGATGACACCGACAAAGAATGAGGATTTGAATAGAAAAGTGCAAGAATTGTTGAGGAAGGGTTTGATCAGAGAAATATTAAGTCCCTATGTAGTACGTATTGTGTTAGCACCTAAGAAGGATGGAGAATGGAGAATGTGTACAAATTCAAGAGCCGTAAACAAGATCATGGTGAAGTATAGGTTTCCTTTGCCCCAGATGGATGACATTATGGATTTTTTGAGTGGAGCTAGATAGTTTACAAAGATAGATTTGAATAGTGGATATCATCATATTAGAATCAAAGAAGGGGATGTGTGGAAGACAACATTTAAGAAAAATGAAGGATTGTATGAGTGGTTGGTGATGCCTTTTGGATAAAAAATGCATAGAGTACTTTCATGAGGTTGATGAATGAGGTATTGAAGAAGTTATTGGGTAAGTTTGTGATTGTTTACTTGGATAACATCTTGATTTTTAGTAAGACTAGGGAAGAACATTTGTTGAATATAAGACAAGTTTTGTAGAGGTTGAGAGAAGGCAGTTGTTGATAAACATTAAGAAGTTTAGTTTCATGAAGGAGGAATTGGTATACCTAGGATTTGTGATATCTGTGGATAGGTTGAAGATGGATCCTACGAAGGTAAGAGAAATTGTTGAGTGGCCTACACTGGATAGTATTGGAGAGGTAAGATCATTTCATGGATTGGCTAGTTTCTACCAAAAGTTCATTAGGAATTTTAGTTCTATTTGTAGTCCTATGACAAAAAGAATGAGAGGATATAAGAAGAATTTTAGATGGAAATCTAGAGAAAACTGAAGTTTTGATTTGTTGAAATAGAGGGTGACTGAGCAGCCTATGTTTACTTTACTAGATTTCAATAAGGTATTTCAAGTAGACTGTGATGCAAGTAGAAATGCAATTGGAGCAGTATTGAGTCAATAAGGAAGACCTGTAGCTTATTTTAGTGAGAAATTGAATGATGCTAGGAGAAGATATTCAATGTATGATAAAGAGTTTTATGCCATAGTTCAAGCATTGAAGAAGTGGAGACATTACTTGTTGCCTAAGGAGTTTTTGTTGTATATGAATTATCAAGCATTGCAATATTTGAACAGTCAAGGTAAGTTGAATTAGAGACAAATGAGATGGGTAAATTCTTGCAGAGTTATACTTTTTTTTTGGGACACAGGAGTAGAAAGTCAAATAGAGTTGTTGATGCTTTGAGTAGGAGAAGGAATTTACTAACATAGATGAGAGTGGAGGTATTAGGATTTGATGAACTAAAGAACCTGTATAAGGAAGACCCAGATTTTGTAGAACCTTTGAAATCTTGTAAAGAACCAGTCTTGGAGGATAGAAGTGAGTGGTTGGATTATTTCATTCATGAGCACATGTTCTTTAGAGGTAATTAGTTGTGTATACCCAAAATTTTGATGAGGGACAACTTGGTGAAAAAAAAGCATATTGGAGGAATGTCATGACACTTTGGATTTGATAAGATAGTAGCATTTGTAAATGAAAATTACTTTTGGCCCCAAATTCATAAGGATGTTAGGATATTTGTGCAGAATTGTAGAATTTTTCAAGTTGCGAAAGGGAGTAGTCAAAATATTGGATTGTATAAGCCTTTGATAGTTCTGGAAATACCTTGGGGGGATATTAGTATGGATTTCATACTTGGTTTACCAAAGACACAATGAGGTAATGATTCTATATTTGTGGTGGTGGACAAATTTTCTAAGATGGCACATTTCATACCTTGTAAGAAGACAACAGATGCAATACATGTAACATACTTCTTTTTTAGAGAGGTGGTCAAATTGCATGGATTACTAAGAGTATTGTTTCAGACAGGGATGTGAAGTTTGTTGGTTACTTTTGGAGGACACTTTAAAAGAAGTTGAAGATAGATTTAAAGCTCAGTTCTATGTTTCAACCATAAACTAATGGACAAATAGAGGTAGTAAACAAGAGTTTAGGGAATTTTCTAAGATGTTTGGTTGGAGAGAAGACTAGAAGTTGGGATTTAGTCCTTGTACAAGTAGAATTTGCTTACAATAATTCAATAAACATAAATACAAGAAATACACATTTTGAGATTGTTACTGGAGTTCATCCTAGAGGTATATTAGAGTTGAGGTACATTAGTAAGGAAGATAAGAGGAGTGTAGAAGTAGAAGAATTTGCAGAACACATGAAGAAAGTGCATACTCAAGTGAAATATAAATTGGAAGACATGAACCAGAAGTATAAGGAGAAAATAGATGAAAAGAGGAGACATAAGGAATTAAAAGTTGGAGATGAAGTGATGGTATATTTGAGGAACAAAACATTTCTAGTTGGTACATACAACAAGCCGAAGATGAGGAAATTTGGACCTTGTAAGATCTTGAAGAAGTTTTATTTAGGAAATGCATATGAAGTGGAGTTACTGGATGGCATGGGTTTATCACCTATATTCAACATTGCAGATCTATATCAGCACCATGAAGTAGAATTTGGTGAAGATTGTAAAGAAAAATTAGAGAATCAATTTCCTAAATAGTAGTCAAATGAGATTAAAGAGATTCTAGATATTAGCAATGGGAGGAAAACTCATGGAAGGAAGTACAAAGAATATCTTGTGAAGTGAAAAGGTAGACCAGTGGAGGATTCTTCATGGATTTCTCAGGCTAAGGTATACCATCTTGGTTTTCCTTTAGCCCTATCAAAGTGAGGGAATCACTTTTCAAATAACCCCAGATGTCTGATGCAGGAGCATCCTTGGTTCTTGGAAATCTTGCATCAACCAAAAATATTTTTTTTTCGGTTTTGTTCTTCTTTTGATTCTTTCTCAATTCATGTTGGTGTATTCATCATCTTTTCTCACTAGACCCTATGGATCTTGGTTTACATATTGGACATGTTCATTTTCCTTATTCCAAAATTTGAGCATGATTGGATCTTTTTCTGGAAAGTTATCCCTTTTGGATTTCATGGCAATTTCTTGAACCGACATCAGAATAATTTTCAAGCCTAGCGGCTAATTTGATCATTTATGGATCATTCTCGTGACTTGTGGATATTAACAGTGTGATTTTAAATGTTCCTTGGGGTTTCCCCAACCTTCATTATAGGTCCACACTTCGTCCTATGCATTCACCAAGGAGTAATTCAAATTTGAGGCTAACCAATTCATGCACATGTTATATTTTCTTTCATTGGAGAATTAATGATCTTTGGCTGACACAGATGTTTCCAGAATTATGGATATGATATAAATATTGTATTCAAACATTAGAAGGGTAGTATTTTATTGAGTAACTTAAGATAGATCCGATTTGTAAGATTTTGCTCACATATAGGAGCATGTTAGAATGTTGTATTTTTTAATATATTATATCAGGCCTGTGAGCCAAATTTGTAAAACTAGATATTTTCGGCCAATTATAAGTGAGGTTTCTATTACTAAGAATATTTGCATCTATAGTTTCCTCCATATTTTGTGTTGCTTTCATTGTGTTACTCTTATTGCATGGTCTAGACTGTTCTCTTTGAGGATCCTCCTACCATGGTTGTGCCACACATACACACACACTTGGCATCCACTGGCATACATTCACGCAATTCAATTCAAATAAACAATCACTCTTATATATCCACAACATGAAATTTCATTGCTACAAGTCGGCCAAAAAGAAATAATGAAATGAATATAAATTGTCAGCCCAAATCATTAAAGATTATTAATGTGAATCAACCAAAGTTGGCCACAACTTAGTGAGGACCCAAAACAATATCTCCAACATGAAAAAACTTCAATTAATTACTCCTCAAAGATCCACAACACACTTCAACACCATGTCAGCCAAGGACAAGAAAAACATGAGCATGCAAGAGAAAATTGCCAATCTCGATCACAACTATCAATGTAGATGTGCAACAAAGATAGGGCACGATCTAGAAACATCCACAAGAAACATGAATCACTAGAGAAGCATCTGCAGCAACTGAACTAACTAAAATAGTATCATCTTCAATCAAGAACATGGATTACGAGCTAGATTTGTTGAAGAAGATTCAAGGGTTGAAAAAAGCAAGAAAATCCATCGATAAGTATATAGAAGAATTCTACCGTGTCTTGATCAGAACAATCCATTCTAAGGCCAATAAGGAGAAAGTTGCACATTACATAAATGGCTTAAATATGTGTATTCAAGAAGAATTGGGCCTAGTAAGAATTTCTTCCATTGAAGATGCATATTAGTTTGCTTTGAAGGTAGAAGAAAATTTGAATAGAAGATTTGAAGGTGAGCAAAGAGGTGGGGGTCGTGGTAGAAAGAATACTGGACAACCATATTGAGGTCAAAATGAAGATCAAAAGAAGGGTGAAGGATGCAATAGCAGCCATAACTAGAAAGGAGATAACACCTACCATCCTCATGATTAGAATAGTGGAGACCAAAGATGAAGAGGAAGATATGGATGAGGACCGGGAAGAGGAGGCTTTTGTGGAACCTGTTTCCATTGTGGAGAAGAAGGGAATAGAGCCTATGAGTTCCCTCAACATCAAGGAATGAAAAATAGAAGACCTAAGGGTAATGTACAAGTTGCACATGTAGATGAAGATGTTGAGTCTTCAAATTCTAAGGATGTAGAAAGAGGAGAGATTCTTGTTACTAGAAGAGCCTTGCTAAATGAGGAGAAGGAACCAACTCAAAGGAAGAATTTGTTTCACACTAGATGTAAGTATGAAGGTAAAGTTTGCAATGTTATTGTTGATGGAGGCAGTATTGATAACCTTCTTTCATAAGAGATTGTTAGTAAGTTGTGGTTGGAGTGAAGAAGGAATTTGAATCCATGCTAACTTGCTTGGTTGCAAAAGGACCATAAAGCTTTGATAAATGAACAATGTCTAGTAAAGTTCAAGATTGGAAATTACCATGATGAGGTATCATGTGATATTATGCTTATGGATGTTTTTCATATGTTGTTAGGAAAATTGTGGCAATTTGATTGGTGAGTAGTACATGATGGACATGTCAACACCTATTCTTTGACAAAGGATGGATTTTGTCATAAGTTCAAGCCCTTGAAAGAGATAGAGGAAAAGGTATGCAGTAATGCAAGAATTTGTTTGGTTGATGGAAGAAAGTTCCTAGAAGGTATGAAGCTTGAGCATATATGTTTTTCTTTGATTGCTAGAGTTGATAGAGAAGATGCTAAAGAGATACACATAGAGGTTTCACCTTTATTGGATGAGTTTCAAGATATTATATCTAACAATGTACCTAAGGGTTTTCCTCTAGTAAGAAAGATTAGTCATTAGATGCATCTGATTCCTAGAGCCAGTTTTCCAAATAAGGCATCCCATCAATTGACTCTAGTAGAGAATGAAGAGTTTAACAAGTAAGTGCAAGAGTTGTTACAAAAGGGATTAATTCGAGAGATTTTGAGCACATGTATGGTACCTGTAGTACTAGCACTCAAGAAGGGTGGAGAATAGAGGATGTGTACATATTATTGAGCCATCAACAAGATCACTATCAAGTATAGATTCCCCTTGCCAAGGATGGATGACATCATGGATTGTTTGAGTAGACTTGAGTACTTTACAAAGATAGATCTGAAGAGTGGTTATCACCAGATACATATTAGAGAAGGAGATGAATGGAAGAAAACCTTAAAGACTAAAGAGGGCTTGTACAAGTGGTTACTCATGAATTTTGGACTAACAAATGCACTAAGTACATTCATGTGGCTCATGAATGAGGTATTGAAAAAAAAATTGGGTAAATTTGTTATTGTTTATTTAGATGATATTTTGATTTTCAGGAAGACATTGGAGGAGCACCTGATGCATATCTAAAGAGTTTTTGAGAAACTAAGGGAGGAGAAGTTGTTGATTAATTTGAAGAAATGTAGTTTTGTAAAGAGAGATTTGGTGTATCTAGGATTTCTTGTCTTAGGAGAGGGTCTTAAGATGGATCCAAAGAAGGTGAAAGCTATTGTCAAATGTCCCACACCAAGGAGTGCTATAGAGGTGAGATATTTTCATGGTTTGGAAAGTTTTTATAGAAATTTTATCAAAGGTTTTAGTAGTATTTGCACACCTCTAACTAAAGCAATATGAGGGGATAGAAGGATGAACTCTAAGAGCAGTAAAGAGTTTTGATATGTTGAAGAATAAAGTCACATAGCAACCTGTTTTAGAACTTCTAGATTTCAATAAGGTCTTTTAGGTAGATTTTCATGCTAGTGGCACTGCCATAGGAGTTGTTTTGAGTCAAGAAGGTAAGCCTATTTCCTATTTTAGTGAGAAGTTGAATGATGCTAAGAAGAAATATTGTGTCTATGATCAAGATTTTTATGTTGTCGTTTAGGATTTGAAGAAATGGAGACACTATTTGTTGCCAAAAGAATTTTTTTATATACTGATCATCAAGCTTTGCAATATCTCAATAGTCAAGGAAAGTTAAACCAAATGCATTTAAAATGGGTTGAGTTTCTACAGAGTTATACTTTTGTTTTGAAGCACGAAAGTGGAAGGTCAAATAGAGTTGAAAATTTCTTAAGTAGAAGGAAACATTTATTGATAGAGATGAATATATAGGTTGTTGGGTTCAATTAACTCAAAATTTTATATCCTGAAGATCTAGACTTTGCAGAAGCTTGGAAGGATTGTTTGGAACCTATTACATTGGATAGGACAAGATGGCCAGATTTCTTAATCCAATATGGAATGTTGTTTAGAGGAAGCCAATTGTACATTCCAAGGAGTTCTATGAGAGATAATTTAATCAAGGAAAATCATAGTGGAGGATTGGCTAGACATTTCAATCGAGATAAGACTATTACTCTTGTTAGTGAGAATTATTATTGGCCATAGTTACAACAAGATGTGAAGAAGTTTGTGCAAAGTTGTAGAGTATGTTAGATGGTGAAAGGAACAAGTCAAAATATTGAATTGTATCAACCATTACTTGTACTTAAGAGGCCATGGGAGGATATAAGTATGGATTTTGTTCTTGGTTTGCTAAGGACACAGAGAGGACATGATTCCATATTTGTGGTGGTGGATAGATTTTTTAAGATGGTACACTTCATCCTGTTTCATAAGACCAATGATGTTTTTCATGTTGTAGAGTTATTTTTTAAGTGGTGGTGGGACTACATGGTTTACCGAAGAGTATAGTTTCAAACAAAGATACCAAATTTGTTGGTTATTTCTGGAGAACATTATGGAAGAAGTTGAAGACAAATTTGAAGTTCAGTTTTGCACACCATACACAGACTGATGGAAAAATGGAGGTGGTGAATAGGAGTTTTGGTAACCTACTATGATGCTTAGTAGGAGATAAGCCCAAGGGATGGGATTTGATTATACCACAGGTAGAGTTTTCTACAACAATTTTGTCAAAAGGAGGACTAGTAAATCACCATTCTAGATTGTGTATGGGAGTAGTCCAAGAACTACTTTTGAATTGAGAAGCATGGATAAGGGAGAAAAGAGTAGTGTTGAGGCTAAAGATTTTGCTGAACACCTAAATAATTTGCATGAAGAGGTTAAGAAACATATCAAACTCATAGTATAAGGCTAAGGAAGATCAAAAAAGGAGGTATAAAGAGTTCCAAGTAGGAGATGAAGTCATGGTTCATTTGAAAAAGAAAAGGTTTCCATTTGGCACATACAACAAGTTAAAGATGAAGAAATTTGGACCACGTAAGATCCTGAAGAAGCATGATTCAAGAAATGCTTATGACATAGAGTTGCTAAGTGAGATTCATGTTTCACCCATGTTTAACATTTCTGATTTGACGGAATATCATGAAGGAGATAAGGAGAATGAATTGACAGAGGCACAGTGGAAGATTTCATCACCTACTTTCAAAGAGGAAGAGATAGAAGAAATTTTGGATAGTCGTTTGGGAAGAAGCACAAGAAACAGACAATATACAAAGTACTTGGTGAAATGGAGAGGAAGGCCTATTGAAGATCCATCATGGTTATCTGATTCCGAGGTTAATTGTCTTGGTTTCCTTCTAATTCCTAAGAAGTGGCAGGGTCACTTTTCAAATTACCCTAGGTGTTTGATGTAGGAGCATCTAGGTGTAAGAGCAATCTTGCATCACCCAAAAAAATATGTTGTTTCTTTTCAATAAGGGATAAAATTGGCAAGGTTACTATTTTTAGTAAGTTTGCATTTATGCATGGTTGGACATGAAATCTTACACAGACCTCTAGAATGGTAAATTGAAGCCAATGGCAAAGAAACCACTTCAATACCATTTTTCATTTGAGAGATTAAAATTTCAATTTTTGAAAAATCCTATTAAAATATTTGAAGTCTATTTTGAGGCACATAGAGGCTCTGGATGGGCCTAAAAATTGGAAGAAAAAAAAGTAGTTGGTCTTTAGGCCCTACTCTAAGGCCAAACATTTCTCGAGAGCTTTCCAAAAAGGTATTATAATAGAAAATCTAATAGTTGGATCAAAAGTTATAACTCTGCGAGGTTGTACTACCAAAATTAATAAAATTTTAAAATATCTTCTTGAGGAACTTACGCTTTCTAGAAGATTATAGGGTAGTTACACCTTCTAAATAAAGGATGTGAAGGGGGGCTATAGAAAGCGGGAGAGAGAAACATAGATGGTGGCTCTGATTTTCATATTTGTAGATTTATGTAATCAAAAAGCCTATGTGATGGAAAACATAATGTTGTAATTTCATTTTTCATTTCAATGATAATAGAAAATATTTGCTTCCTTTCTTGCATTTTTTTTGTGCCTTTATCTATTGTTTCTATGAGTTTTCGATTGTAAGGGGAGTATCCTTCATCAAAACTAGAGAAATTTGTTCCAACATACCAAATTACAAATACTACAAGTGAATATCAAGGGATGGTAGGCCCCATGGAAGATAAATAGGTCTCAATTACATTATTTTTGACTTCATGCCCTAGGTTAAGGCACCAATCCATTGCATTTATACTCTTTAAAATCTCCATGGTCACTCATATAAAGAAAATTTATAAATCTTAATTTTAGTTGAAGTTATTTGTTAATTTTGATGTCATTTTATGTTCTCCTGCTATGAATTGTTGAAATTCTTAAAGGATATTGCAAGATCTTTTCATTTTCATAATCATCAAGTAAATCTATTAAGAACACATATACCATTTATAGAATTTTAAATAATTGGAAAAGGAGATCTTACAAATACTGTGAAGGACCACCCTCCCAATTTTTGTAGAGCCCAAAGGGAACAGGGAAAGTTTTATCCAAATTTCTGCTATTCATTCCCCAATCCCTCCAAGTTATTGACAATTGGAAATGGAAATTCTATAAATAACATGCCAGAATTAGGTTGGGAATTAGAAATAACCAATAGATTGGTGACTCTGTTGGGGAAAAAATTGTTAAATCTCTAGTTGAAGATCATTTACCTTTAGATTTATACAAATTTTAGGTTATACATGTAACTATAGCATAGTATTTTGAAAATGGATCATTATTTTTCAATTTAAGTTCTCTAATTCAAACTTTCTAGTTATCTTTGTATACTTGTGTGAATTTCTTTAAATTTTGTCTAAGAATTCACTTAGTTTCTTCTATATTCCTATTTTTCTCTAAGAATTAGCAAAGTATATTCAAATTCCCATAAATTGGGTAGCGAATTTGAGTCTCCTCTATCAGTGTAAAATAATTTAAAAAAAGAAAGAAGAAAGGAATCTTGAGAAGATTTTAGAATCCATGAGAGGAACCTGAGGACAATTCAAGAAGAATCCCAAGTAGAGGCTAGAAGGAGAGCCACCACAAAACACTCAACCATCATGGAAGAAGAAAAATACATGTACAAGTAAGCCTATTCTGCATCCTCCTTGTGGATCTATAGGTTCTCATAGTAGTAGTCATGAAAGTTCACAAAATTTTCTAGATATTAATTATGAACCACTTCCAAGGGATGAGGATGATGCAATAATTAAGCTTGTTATAAATGAAGAGAAATCCCATCTTATAATTATTGTTAGGAAAATAAGAGAGATAACTTTGATGGAAAATGTTGCTTCTAGAGCTAATCATAGCCTAATTTTTTTATGTAAATACTCCTTTAGTAAATTCTTGTAGTCCCTTACCATTTGATTTATTGATTGGAATTACTGAAGTTATCCCAAGCATCGAGCTATAGGTGCTAAAAAAATTTATTCTAAAGTTACCTTACCTAATGAGGATGAATTATTAAATGAAGTACTAGAACATCACAGAGGAGCAAAAGGATTGGAAGAGATAAGTGTCATAAAAGAAAAGGAGAAAGAAGAGAATATTAGGAATGCAATGCATGAGAGATATAGGTTGCAAATGATATTTGTAGCCAAGAAGATTCATCTTCTAAAACCTATGTAATCCAATAGTGAAAAGGATAAACCCATTTTTGGTACTAATTCTTTGAGTTCCCCTATGGTAAATTCTTCTACTAATACATGGACAAGTTATACTGTTACTAGCACAATAGAAGTTGCTTTGACTACAAATATCCCATCCTAGGATGTAGATAAGGGAAAGAAGCCTATAAGTCACACCAAAGGAGTGACTATAAATGAAAATGTATCATCCCAAAAGGATTCTATATATGAATTTATTGATCCATTAGATCTCAAATTGCATAAGGAAAATGAACAACTACAAAAGGAGCTAGAAAGAATGGACCAATTAGCTACCAAGGCTAAATTTTAGACAAAGATAGAGTTCATAAAATCTTCATATGGATTGGGAGATTCAACAACTTCTAGTCCTCAACACCAACCTCCTTCTACATCCCAACCAGCCCAAACAATTTCCCTAAATATTTCACCCAATATAGTTCAATCTACTCCTCATTCCCAACCGTAGAACATGAGTGGAGTTGGAAAAAACTCTCAATATCAAGGAAATATGAATATTTAGTCTTAGAGGGCATAATGAAAATAAAGGGAATAAAAATATTGGAGGGTAGGGTAATATTGGTCAATAGCATAATGATCAAGGAAGCTAGTTTGCTAGAAGACCATTACAATTAGAAAGGTATAACCCGTTGTGTTTTGATGTGATACTTGGTTTTCCTAACCCTATTTCTAATGATGTTAGAAATGCATTGAGTAATTTTTTTGGAAATAATGCATTTTATGGTTAAGATCACTTAAGGTATTTTCTAAATTTGTTGGATGACTTTGAAATAGAGGATGAGGATGTTATAATGAAATTACTTATGCAGTCATTGATTGAGGATGTTAGAGACTAGTATAGGGGTCTACCTAATGGAAGTATAGGATCTTGGGAAGAATTTAAGAGAGTCTTTAGAGAATAATATGGATACAAGATTGACCCAAGATTTATGCTCAATGAGTTCAACACTATTTCAAAATGACATAATGAGATGGTTTTTGATTTCAACACTACATTTCAAAAAGAGTTGTTAAGAATTCTTGCATATTTAAGATGAAATGAACAAGTTTTTTTAGTCCTATATTTTAATGCTTTAGATTCCAAGATGGGATATCTGTTGAAAGATAAAAATCCTCAAATTTTGAGAGAAGCTTACAAATTTTCTTTACACATTGAAATAAATAGAAGATCTACACATTGAAATAAATAGAAGATCTACTGGTAAGGTGGGAAAGAGTGATTATGTAAAACTTCTAGAAAACCCTAAGCATCACCATGAGAAAGCATCAACCTCTAATGATAGACTTGATAAGGTAATGAGTACTTTGAAGGATTGGAGCTATAAAATTGCCAAAAATGAGAAAGGCTTATCCAATGACAGTAAATTTTTCTAGAAACATGAAAGAGCACCTAGGTTACATGATCATACCTGCAACACAAATTGTCACAATGATAAGCCTATGCAAAAAAATCAAAAAAATGTGTAGAATAAAGAGACTCCAAATCCATTGAAGAATAATTTTGCATATTTTGCAAATGATATTCCATGGTGTATAGTTTTCCAGCTACCACATTCAGCTCATCAGTGTGTAGTTGCTTAGTATTTAGAGGATGATCAAGAGACATGTGGTGATTGTGACATGACACATGAGCAAGATAGAGAGATCAACATGATTTTTCTATGAAGAATTTTCTTCTGATGAAGAATCCCATGAGGTAGATATAAAAAAATAGAGATGAAAATAAAAAAAATATCATAAAAAAAAATCTCTGATGATGAGGAAGAAGACCATAATATGAATAAACTTGAGATTGGATTATTTATGATGAAATTTTAAGAAGACCATCTACATCAAAAATCAAAGAACTAGCAACTATTGTAGTGACCTAATTTAAATGAAATTATCAGATAATAAATAGTGTGGTCAATGAATATGAAGGAAAAGATAGTAGTATATTCATTAAGGAGCAAAATAAAGACAAACAGGTTGGTCAAGCACCTAAGAAGGTTGATGAAACCAAATAAAAAGAGAAGGTGTTTGCTAAGAATTCTTGAGCTATGAAAATTAATGAGCATGTTATATCTCCATTAGTCAGAAAAAAATCAAAAAGTAAATGTTGACTAGGAAAATAAAAATGTTGAGATTAAGGGAAAACCAATTTGTAGAATAAGATGTGAAAAAATATGAGTTTCCTAAGTATACTTAAATTGATATTTCCAATTTCTATCACAAGTAAAGGTTTCAGTTCCTTTTCTTGAGATGATGAGGATTGAAGAACATAAGGTAAATGGAGTTACCCTCATCAATGGTGTAGCTACATCCTATGGAGAAAGAAAGGTGTCCACTTTGTCTAAAATGAGTAGAAAGAATTTGAATAAATAAGAAGTTGAGGGGATCACTAATGATATCCCTCAAGCATTTTTGGGTGCCACACTTATTGCATTTCTTAACCAAGTGAAGCCATTCTATGTAAGTCTTGTGATTGATGACAAGCTATTGAAAAAATACATCATAGATTCAGGAGCTTCATCAAACATATTTCATATTGAAATTATGAAGGAATTGGGACTAAAGATTAGTAGATCATATGGAAAATGCTATGCCATGGACTCTAGGGAGGTTCCAATAATAGAAATCATCAAGGAGGTATGATTCAAATTGGTTGCTTACCCTAAGAATGAGTTTTTTATGAGTGTCATAGTTGTATACATCCATCCCACATATGGAATGTTATCAAGAAAATGAAGTGTGGTAATAGGAGGAGGCATGTAGCTAGACATGTCCTTTTCCACCATTCCCATTGATGGAAAAGAGGTGAAACTCCTTAGAGAAACAAGGTATACACACTTAATTGAAGAAAAAATTCTTGAAGAAAACATCCAATTTTTAGATGTAGACAAACAATTTCAGGATTGAAGAGTTACAAGAAAATGAAGAGAAGAAACATGCACCTTTAGAAAAGGAAATGTTAAGGAAAGCTAATAAAAGTGGATTATGAACTATGTAATTCAATGGTGCTTTCTCTAAAGAAGGATCAGGTGTAGGGGTAATTTTTATTTCACTAAAGTTTGCTTGCACTAACAATGTAGAAAAATATGAGGCCTTGTTATTAGGGTTGAACATGGAAAAAAGGCATAAGATAAAAAAGATTAGGGTTTTGGAGACTCTGAATTAAATGTATTCCAGGCTAAGGCTAATTTTTGGTCCAAAAATAAAATATTGAAACAATATAGGAATGTTTTTTGGGATATAGTTCAAATTTTTCATGCCATTAGTATTGATTGGGTAGAGAGGAGCAAAGGTACAATGGTTGATTTATTAGCTAATATTGCATTGAGGCCAAATGATATGACATACAATAGAATCTCAAAAGTTGAGGTGAAAACAAGGCCTTCAATTCTTGATAATATCTAAAATTGGCAAGTGTTCAATGATGATGATGATATAGTGAAATTTTTGTAGAACATTGATCAATATGAGAGCCAAGAAATTGATTTTGTTGGATTTGTTAAAAATATTTGTGGGAAGGATACAATATTTTAGAATGAAATATTCTGATTAAAAACAAATAAAATTGCTAGAGGATTAGTAGCATTGAAAAGAGTGTTTGATAACTCAAATAAGAGAAATGTCAAGTAGAATTCCACCAATCCATAAGATCTAGAGGAAATTAATATTGGAGTAGAATGTACACCAAAGGTATACATAGGTAAAATATTTATCCCAAAAATAAGAGTAATTCTTATTTCTATTTTGAGAAAATACAAGCATGTCTTTGATTGGTCATATTATGACCTCAAGGCTTATAGAGAAGACTTGTTTCAACATGAGATTTCATTGAAACTAGATGCTAAGCCCTTTAGACAAAAGAAAAGACCGATAAACCCCACACTAGCACCTAAGATGCAAGAGGAAATAATGAAATTGAGAGATGGGGGAATTATTAAACCCATTAGAAATTCAACATGGGTTTCTAATATGGTGCTAGTAAGAAAGAAAAATGGTGATATAAGGTTGTGTGTTGATTTCAGGAATCTCAACATATCATCATTTAAAGATAACTATGTGTTGCCCAACATGGAGGCAATGCTTCAAAAGGTGACTAGTTGTGAGCCTATGCCAATGATGTTGGAAGTTTGTCAGATGTTGTGGTTGTGCTACTGATATGTGGTTGTCATTGATGTCAACACTATTAGCATTATTGTATTTAAGGTTGTCTATGACGAGGATATTCAGAAAATTATTAAAGGAAGAGTTGCAGGTTGCCAATGGAACAGTGAAGGTCATGAAGGTATTTTGTTCTTTACGTTGAAGATCAGCTATTGTGGACTAAATGGTTTATTGTTGAGAGTATCTAGTTCATCTACCGGAAGTTTCAGAGGTCCATGTGAAGAATCAATCATGTTGTGCTTTGACAATGTTTTGTAGTCTCTATAAGTGTTCCTAATTGAAGTTTATGTGATTCTGATAATTTCTATTGTTTCGGATATTTCTCTGTTAGTTCTTGTTGTTTGTGGATGTTTCTAGATCATTCTCCATCATTTATGTGTGTGTGCATTGATTGGTGTGCTCATGGTCAAATATTTTTCTTGTGTATGCTCAATTTTAAATGTTCTTGGCCGACATGATGATGGTAACATATTGTGAATCCTTGGAGATTGAAATTTGAATTTTTGGTGCACTCATGGATATTGTTTTGGGTCGCATCATTATATTGGTCGATGGTGTTTGATCCACATTGAAAATTTAATTGTTAATTTGGGCCAACATTGTAAATATGTTTTATTTTTTGGCCGACAAGGTTATTAATGTAATTCCATGTTGCGGATATATAAGGGAGATTGTTTGAGTGAAGTTAGTGCACATAAGAGAGTGAATGCATGCCATAGAAAGTGTAGATGTGTGAATAGTGTTCTAATCATTCGATTGCAAAGCAGAGTGAGAAGAAGTCTAAGTGAAGTGTGAAGAAGGTTTTCTATGCTTAACTAGAACTATAATTAGGCTTGTGTAGAAGCTATTTTTTTTAGTTCATACCCTCTGGATTTAATCCTATTTTTTATTGTTGGGCAGTGAGCTCTAGGAAGTGTGCTTGAATGCATGTGCATTCCCCCTACTACTTTCATTATAGTTTTAATAGGGTATAATATTGTGGACTAACATCCACTGTGGTTTTTCCCCTAACAGGGTTTCCACATAAAAAATTTGGTGTTCTCTGTGTTTCTGATGTGTTGATTGCTTATGGTTTACTATTCATTCATCAGATATGAGATTAAAGTTAAGATTGAAAATTTTAATATTCTATGACAATTGATTCACCCCCCCCCTCTCAATTGTCTATCCTTGGTTTTCCAAAAATTGGTATAAGAGCAAGTTCCTCTGAAGAAGTTTAAAAGCTT